>JADRCD010230718.1:6829-17143 GCA_019843815.1 Montemys delectorum
CCTGAGTTCAATTCCCAGCAACCACATGGTGGCTCACAACCATCTGTGATGGGATCTGATGTCCTCTTCTGGTGTGTCTGAAGACAGCAACAGTTTACTCACATACATAAAATAAATAAATAAACCTTAAAAAAAAATATATATATACACACACACTCATATATATATGTATGTATGTATGCATGTATATGTATATATAAGGGCACAGCTCAGCGATGTGGCACTTGCACAGCACCCAAGTGGCTTTAGCTTGGATCCATGGCACCACAAAAATCAGAAAAGCAAAAATCAAAAAGAAAAAGAGAGAGAAAACAGCAAGTTCTGTAAACATCTTTGGATCACCTCACAGACGAACGGTGAGGAGGGCTGGCTGTGGGACGGGAGCCTGCCTCTGCCATACTGCTGGGTACACTCTATTCCTCCCCAGCTCTTTGTCAGGAAGCACAGGGGGCAGCCACACTGCATCAGAGGAGGCTCTGGGGAGGCTTCCCAGACTGAGTTTGGAAGACCCTTTTCTTAGGTCTCCTGGGGATCTTGGGCGGTTGTTCTGATTGCTGTGTCTCATCCTGCTTCCTCGGGGATAGGGGTGAGGACGTGGAGGATTGTTCTCCACAGTGGTGGTGCTGAGAGGAGGCCTGTAAATGTGTAATTACCTCCCCACTGTGTCAGCCTTCAATCCCACTCTCCATTAGAACACAAGACACTGAGTTTACTCCCAGGTACAGTTGTGCAAATCTCTTCTTGAAGCGTCTCTCTTGGGAATGCTCTCCTTGGTTTGGAGCCTTGCTCTGGTGAGGAACAGCACAGACACCAGAGTGGCTCCCTGAAGCATACCTACACCTAATTGTAATGAACCCACCCCCTGGGGATTGCTGCCATTTTCCTGTAGCAGCTCAGTGAGGACAACAGGGCTCTCTGTCCCTAGTGAGGCAGGAGAGGGGCCAGGGCAGACAATGGGGGTCGTGCTGTCCTGCGTAGGGCAGAGGAAGGGTGGGTGGGCTACGGTCTGTAGTGACACCAAGAGGACATTGGTACCAGGCAAGAAATGAGGAAGTATTGTTAAGGGCCAGAGCCCGGATGACGTCCACAGCAAGCCAGGTTTAGTCACCTGTCCTAAGGCAATTTAACAAACCAGTCTTTTTCTACTTGATGAACGTGGCCATGCTGGGAATGTGGACAATGATCCACTACCTTCATCTTTGGGTCCTGGCATAGGTTTTAGTTTAAGCAGAGGACCAGGCCTATGCATAGCTAGGCAGTATTGGCTAGAGTGTGGTTTGGTCCCTGAACCACCATTGTCCTGAAGATGTAACTCTCAGGGGAACAAGCTCCTCCCTCCCACCCCTCCAGTACCATGTGAGTGGCCCAGGCTTTAACCCTTTCTTCTTCCAGCGAGAGATTCTTGAGAATTCTAATTTCTGGGAATTTTAATTTCTTAGAATTCAATAGTCTGGTAGCCGGGTGGGCTGGTTATAGGTTACCACATTTTGCCTGGGTGGGCCTTACTGCCTTGGGGAATCTTGGATCCTTCTGGTGCCCGTGTAGCCATATCAACAACGCAAGTGTGTGTGTTTCCACAGGAGATCAAGGTGGCCACAGACAGACCTGTTACATATTGACCATTAAACTCAGCTTGTATATTCATTAAAAATTAGAATGAACTCCTTAATGTGCAGTTTGTAGAGTGTAATTGTTTATAGTCTGGATAGGAGAAAGCAAACTGGCTTGAATTTCATTCAGCACTTGGGAAGCAGAAGTAGGGAGGGGAGGGAGGTCTCTCTGGGTAGCTCTGGCTGTCCTAGGACTTGACGTGTAGACCAGGTTGACCTCAACCCCTCAGAGATTTGCAGGCCTTTGCCGCAGGTGTGTCTTGAGTTCAAGGCTGGGCTACATAGGATACTCTTAAAACAATGACAATGTCGATGACAACGATGATGATGGTGGTGGTGATGATGATGGTGATGATGATGATGAAGAGTACAGGTCAGGATACCTGGCAAGTCCTCAATGACTGAGCAGAGCTGAGGCATTCTGGTACTGGGAAGATGCAAATGATGGATGTTTGGGAAAATCAGGACACCCAAAGTTAGAATTTGGCTCATTTCTCAGCTGCAAAAGTCAAAGCCCAGACTATGATGACCAGTGAGCAGAAGTCACTGTGTCCATGATGGGTGGGGGGAGATGGCCAGAGATAGGCAGGATGGGGGAGGGTCCCTCAAACAATAACCAGCTGAAGAGGGGAAAGGAGCCTGAGTGAGCGTGGTCTAGCCTCTAACCACAGCCACCTCCATCTTCACTGTCTCTGCTCATTGGCTCTGAGCCTCTATCCTCCCCGAGAGGATCTTGGTCTCCTGGAGCAGCACCCTCTGATGGTGTAGCTTCAGGAAGACCCCAGCTCCTGCCCACTGGTCCACACTTGCTCCAGTGATACTCCAGTGATTTACTGTATGCACTAGTTCCATGTTGGGTCACCACTCCCTCTTCCTCTTTCATCAGATTGCAAGGGCCTGTAAGTCAGAGACCTTCACTAATCTCCACTTGACCTGATTGCTCTAGCATGGTGTCTCGAATGTGCTATGTACTTCATGGATGTTGATAGAATGAATATATGTTGAGATGGGATTTCAGTTTTGGATCTGCTGTGTGGTCTTATTAAGTTAGCCTGCGTCTTTGGGCTTCTCCTGGCTAAATTATCTTCCTTTAATGCTGACATTCCTGGGTCCCTGGTAGCAGCACTGTATGGTGTTAGGAGCAAAGCCTTGGGAATCCAGCCACACAGAGAAAATTCTGCCTGCAATTTATAAGCCGTGCAGCCTACTGTGTGCCTCTATTCTGTGGGTTCTTCTTCTGTAGATGGTGCTAGGAATACAAGCTTCTTCCAGGGAGCTGGGACCAGAGAGTTGGCATGTTAGCCTAAAGACGAATGCTTTATGTATGTAAAGTGCTATGTAGGCTCATTAATTTTTGGTTGTTGGAGTCAATAGCTCATTGATGTTCTCCTTCTCCTCCCCTCCCCGTGCTCCTTCCTCCTTTGTGTGTAGTCAGAGTGGAAACTTCCTTCCCACAGTTTTGGAGGCTGGAAGTCTGAGAACAGGTTGCTAGGTGGTCGAGCGTCACTCAACACTCATCTACTTCAGTTGTGTCTGCATGTCAGTCCTAAAAAACCTGATCTCGGACCTGAGGCGTACGCATCACAGAGAGCCAGTCTCCTGAGTATTAAGTCGCTGACATCTCCTAGCTTTGATGTGCTCCAGATTGGTCTCTGCTAAAGTCTGTGGAGAGGTCTGCGTGCTTTCTTTATTCAGGCATAAAGGTGCCCTAAGAAACATTTCGTTATTAGCTAAGACTGAGATTTAATATTGTTTCCTGGCCTCCTCAGTGTTTCAATGATCCTAATTGATTTCCTAGCTGTTATTAGCTTGGAATTCCCACAAGGAAGCTGCCTTAGCAGACAGGGTGTCTCCAGAGTTAGAGATAGAAGTCAGACACTATTGCTGTCTGTAAGCGTAGTTAGAATTCTAAGAGCAGTGCCACACAAGGCAGAATTGCTTTACAAACTAGAGAGTAGTTGAAAAGTTTCCTGAACTAATGTTTGTGTTACAAGCCAAACCATTCCCAGGAACTGCTAGAATGGGACCTCCTGGTGCTTACCTGCTTCAGACCAAGAGAATTTGCTAAGGGCTGCCAAGATAGCCCAGTGGAGGAAGAACACTATTGCTCTTCTGAAGGAATCATTACACCTGGCTGTTAGATCTTACTGACTTTGATGTGACCACCACCTGCCTACGTGATCCCTGACATTCGCTCTGTTTCTGTATACTATCTAAGCCTGATTTTCACTTTGTGCAAATACACTCAGATACCACACTTCTTTGTGTTGTCTCTGTTTGGGGAATTCTTTGCCCACCAGGCCAGAACTCTTATCACCCCTCGGAACAAGGGGTCCCCAAAGCAACCCAGTCCACGGCAGTTGAGCTCCCATGTTGCAGAGCATGGCCTTCTCATGTAGAGCACAGATGTCTCATGCAGAGCCCACCTGTCTTATGCAGAGCCTCATACAGGGCACGATCTTCTCATGCAGAGTATGGCCTACTCAGTGAAGCTGCACATGGTGGAGGGAAAGCAAGGTTGTTCCTTTACTAGGCCTCTTCAGGGCAAATAGAAGGGCTAAACAGCATAAGGAAGCAAGCGTGTACCAGCGGGCAGGAGCCGGAGTCTTCCTGAAGCAACACCATCAGAGGGTGCTGCTCCTGGCCCAGTCCATGAGACTCAGGTCCTCTCAAAGGGGATAGAGGCTCAGGGCTGGTGAGCAGAGACAGTGAAGCTAGAGGTGACACTGGTTGGAGGCTAGACCATGCTCACTCAGGCTCCCTTTATGCCTTTAATTCTTCTATTTTAAAATCCTTATACCAAATATTTTATGCATATACCTGTAATTCTGACACATGGGCACAGGAGGCAGGAGGACAATGTATTTGACTCCAGCCTGGGCGACTTACTTTTTCCTTTCTACGAGCATTGGCTTTTCTCTGTAAGATTTGCTCTCTTCTACTCAGCACATCGGAGGAAGACTCCTTTCTATGACGAATACTTGTCCACTCAGTCCAGGGGATACAGAGTGAGGAGGGCAGGCATGGTGGCCCAGTGTGAGGCTCCCAGGCAGGGAGCAGAGTGACAGATAGTTGGCTGAGTAGAGTTGCTGCAGCTCAGACAAGGTTCCCTGGGATCCAGGAGGACAGTGACTTCATGTTTGATGTCCTTCCAGGAGAGTTAGGACAGTGGGACTGAGTAAGGCCATAGCTGGGTGAGTCCCAGAGAGAGGGTAACTAGTGATGTGCCTCAGGGCTCTGTTCCCATTTTCAAGACTGTGCCAGTGGACCAGCCCCTCTCCCTCCATCTCCCCTTCCATCCCCCCTTCCCCCCCTGTCCCCCCCCCCCTCCCCCTCTACCTCCCCTCCCCTCCTCCTTCCCTCTTCCCCCTCCCTCTTCCTCTCCTCTCCCCCTCCTCTTCCCTTCCCTCTTCCCCTCCCCTTCCCTCCCCTTTTCCCCTCCCCTCCCCCTCCCCTTCTCCCTTTACAACCAAAGCAGTTCCACCCATGTCCTTTTCTACTCTACTCTTGTTTTTTTTTTTTTTTTTTCTCATGAGTGGCTCTTCTGTGGGGTTAGATAGTCTCTGGGTGCAAAGTGGTCTTATCTGTCATGCACCCATTCACACACACACACACACACACACACACACACACACACACACATGCAGATGCACATCTGTGCATACACAGGCACATACATGTATATATATGCACACATGCACACATGCATGCAAGCGCACGCACACACATACACACACAGGCATGTATGCAAGCACACATGCTCAATCATATGTCTCATGTTTGGGATGCTTCTCTGCCCAGGAGGGCTGGTGGGGCCTGGGAGGAGAGTGCTAAGACCCCACAGGTTGGCAGAGGCTGAAAGATATTCAGAAGTTATAACATGAGAATGGGCTGGGATTTCTTCAGCTATCAAATCTTTACTGAGCCCTTGCTCGATAGTTAGACATCAGCTACTGTTCTAGGACCAGAGGACAGAAGGGAGCTACAGGCAAATCCCTGCTCCTGTGGAGCTCAGGGCCTCACGTCAGGATCTGAGAGACAGATTGAGTCAGTGTGACACTGGGCATGGTATGGAGCAGGGAGGACACAGGGAGTGGCTGCGGGTGGATGGGCACAAAGCTACCACTTTGCTTTAGGCTGTGCAGCCAAGTAAGGAAGTCCTCGAATACAGGCCTGAAGGTGGCAAGGGATCAACCTGTATGGTCATCTTGGGAGGGAGCATTCAGGGAGGGGAATAGGAAGGCAGTGTTCCTGGCATATTCCAGAGTAAACCAGGGGGTGACCTGGCTCAGGCCCTTTTCATGTCTTGTTCTTTCCTATTTGTATCATGACTGTATTTAAAGACTTGTTTAATTACCTATGTAATGTCTGTTTCTCTATCAGACATTCTCTTCACATTGGGGCTTTGGCCACAGCTAAATTCTCAGCACAGGACTTGGCACACAGTAGGTGTCCTGCCATGTTTGCTGAATGACAACTTGGAAAAATAAAAGAAGAAGAAGAAGAAGAAGAACAACAACAACAACAACAATGATAACAACAACAACAAACCCCAACAATCACATCAAACCAACCCCACCCTCAGTGCCTGGAGCAAGGGAGGCAGAGGACAGATGTCACAAGGACGCCTGTGTGTGGCTGCACCGCTGGGCTGCACTGAGGTCCAGTCTGATGATTCCAGACAGTTTCCACTTTGCTGCTGGCGACCCAGCAGCTTCCCCTGCACCTCCAAACTTTGTGGTCTTATTTTTCTCCTTCTGACCCGTTCATACATGAATATAATGGATTTTGATCATTTTACCCCCCAGTACCCTCATCTGTTCCCTTCTCACACCTACAGATCTCCTTTCTCTCTCAATTGGTCTCCCTTCCTACTTTCAAGTCTTTTCAGTGGCATTTCTATCCACCCCTGACTTGTCCCACCACCACGTGCCGTGGACAGTGCCTGATCTTTAAGCAAACGTTAATTATGTGTGTATGTGTGTGCATGTGTGTATATGTATATGTGTACATGTGTGTATATATATGTGTGTATGTATGTGTGCATGTATGTATGTGTATATGTGTGCAAGTGATTATGTATATATATGAATGTCCATGTGTGTGCATGTATGTATGTGTTATGTGTATGTGCATGTGTATATATGTGTATGCGTGTGCACATGTGTGTTTTTGTGCATGCATGTGTTATATGTGTGCATGTATATATGTATGTGTATGTGTTATAGGTGTACATGTGTATTTATGTGTATGTGTGTGCATGTACATGTATATATATATGTGCACGTGTGTATATGTGTATGTGTGCACTTGTGGAGGTGGGAAAATAGCTTGTTGGAGTCAGTTCTCTCTTATTCAAATGGGTTTCAAGAACAGAACTCAAATTTTTAGGTGTTTGGACAAGGATGTACATAAAGATCTGTCTAGTAACCTATTTAATGTCTGTTTCTCTGCCAGGCTCTACCTGCTGAGCCATCTTGGTGGGCTTGTATCATCTTATAAATGACTTTCCATTTGTCACTGGGGGATTCTAGAAGATCCCTGGTGTGATTGTCGAAGATCAAAATTTGCCAGGCCTGGCGGTGAAGGCTGGTAATCCTTGACTGCCAAGTTCAAAGCCTGTACCTGGGCTACAGAATTCGTTCAAGGTAAACTTAAGCAACTGAAGGAGACTCTGTCTCAGGATAAACTAAAAAGAGGAATCAGGCTGTAACCCAGAGGTAGAATGCTGCTTTCCTCACATTTACAAAGTCACGTGTCCCCAGCATAACACACACACACACACACACACACACACCACACAGTTCATCTCTTCAAACTAGTCCTGGTGAATGCCACATGTCAGCTGGCTGGAGGGCGGGCCAGCACACATTGTGGAGTGGTAGGGTCTTTGAGGGTTTAGTTTGCTCATTTGGGCAGTTTGGAAGCTCTTGGAGTGAGGTGAAGAGGTGCACTGGCTTCATTCCGTGTACTCTCTGTGTGGGTGTTGTTGGTTAAGTCCCTTAGATCCTAGACTGAGTTCCAGAGGAGGCATCATGTGAGTTCAGCTGGTGCAATCTCTCTGGTTACTAAGGGAGCATGCTCTATGCCTGCCCCACACCCTCATAAGCCTAAGCAGGCTCAAGTGCAAAACAAAGGCATTAGATCCTGTGACCTTGAAGCTTCTTGTGGATCTCACGCCGCATAGCATAGCATACCAGGCAAGGGAAGTGTCACAGACATGGACTTGACCCCATGCTTGGTGTGGCATCCGTCCTTGTACAATGCAAAGTGAGAAAAGGATGTTCCATCTTAGTCCCTGTGAGACCTCAGAGATGTACTCTTTTTTCTCTTTAAAACAATTTAATATCATTGGGCATGGTGGCAAACACCTTTATTCCCAGCACTTGGGAGGCAGAGGCAGATGTATCTCTGAGTTTGAGTCCAGCCTGGTTTACAAAGTGAATTCCAGGACAGCCAGGGCTACACAGAGAAACCCTGTCTCGAAAAACCAAAAACAAACAAACAAACAAACAAACAAAACCCCCCAAAACCTCCCACGTTTATGAGAGTCTATTTAGCTATGTTCATGTGAACATGTGTTCAGTGCCAACCATTTGGGACTGGACAAACTATGTGGGGGCTTACTCTTGGAGGAGAATGAGTCTCCCATTTTTAGCAGGCACTGACGACCTGTAGCTCTTCATCTGGGGGTGGGACCATGTAGAGTTTTTCCTGTCTATACTGCCCATACTGTCAACTGACACTGTCACGAGGCTGGTCTTGTTCAGGCAACTGCGTGGTTGAGCGCCACCATGCAGCCTCTCTGTCTTGTAGAGCAGATGTTGCCTCAGGGCAGAAGGCCTAGTTCCCTGGGTCTTGCAATATTTCTGCCCCTTTCATAGTTTCCTCCAAGCCTTAGGGATTGTGTTGCAGATGTATTATATGGGTTGGACACCTCACTGTCTCTTCTTCTCTGCATTTTAACCCCCTAGTGTACCCCTGAAATAGTTTTTACGTATTGCAAAAAGAAAGCTACTTTGATGACGGATGAGAGCTACATCCATCTTTGCATATAAGCTGAAGTATTTAGAGTATAGTTAGAATTAAATTGGTTTAGGAACTGGTGATGTGGCCTCTCCAGCCATGGGTAGTTGGCCAGCTTTACAATACCAGACACACATTTTCTCCTGTTGAGTGGACTTTATGCCCAATTGGACAGTGTTGGTCACCCTAAGGTAAAGGTGGCCCTATTGCACCATCATGAGCATCTTTCTGGTCCAGTCATTGTGACTGGAGGCTTTACAGCTGGGTCGGCCTGTTGATTGCTTTCCCCTTGGTGGTGTGCATAGCACTTTGTCACCACAGGGACTTCCAGGAAGTTCCTCTAGGTCTCATACCCTAAGCATGTGAGTGTGTGATGTCTTCATCGATAGGGTATTACCTTATTTATTGCCTTCTGCAAGGCAACACGGGGGTAAGAGTCTCTTGAAGTGCCGTGAACAAAAACTCAGAGAGAGGTTTCCCATGGTTGGCACCATTTTTTCCTAGATAGTCTGTGGCTCTTAAAAGAGCAGTATCCCCACAGATGACATGTACATAATTATTTATGTATGCATACACATGCTCTGATGTAGTTTTAAGTAAATACAAAATAGTGTTTCCCTAAGCCTTTTCAACCATCCTTGGTGTCGTCTCTCTGTCTTTTCTTCTCCCCTCTCTCAGACGAAGTTCCCTACCCCATTTTCTCATTTAATGGAACAGTTGTCCAACTATCTCCCTCAATACAGCCTCCTCCACCCTCACCCCAGCATGGGTGCTTTTTATTTCCCTTTCTCCTGCAGTTACTCCAGGTTACATACATGTAGAGATTCAGAGCTATACTCCACAATTAGAGAGAGAATGTGGTGTTCGTCTTACTGGTTCTGGGTTACCTCAGTTGGTAGAAAGTGTTCTAGTTCTTTCTGTTTACTTGGAAAGTTCATGGCTTCAGTTTCTTTTGCTGTGTAGTATTCCACTGTGTCTATGCATCACATGCCCACTGCTATTTGTTGGCTGTTGTTTCTTTGATCTTAGCCATTCTGATTGCAGAAGGTGAGACTCAAGGTATTTTTCACATCTTACTATCATCTATCTGTCTGTCTGTCTACCATTTATCTATCAATCATCTACCTATTTGTCTATCTATCATCTAGCCATCCATCTATTATCTCTTCCCCTCTCTCTCTATCATATATCTACATACCCATCCATCCATCCATCTATCCATCCATCTATATATCTACCTACCTATCCATCTATCACCTATCTATCCATCCTATCTATCTGTTTGTCTGTATCTATCTATCTATCTGTCTCTATCTATCTATCTATCTATCTATCTATCTATCTATCTATCTATCTATCTTTCCATCCATCTGTATATCTACCCACCTATCCATCTAATCTATCTGTTTGTGTATCTATTCATCCATCTTTCTATCTATCATCTATCTATCTATCTGTCTATCTATCCATCTATTATCTATCAACCTATTTACTGATCCATTCATCCATCTATCTGTTTACCCACTTATCCATTTAGCATCTATCTATCTATCTATCTATCTATCTATCTATCCATCTATCTGTGTGTGTGTATGTGTGAGTGTGTGTTTGTGTCTGTGTTTACATGTGTAGCATGCATATATGGAGACAGAGGACAGCCTGTGAGAGTCGGTTCTTG
>JADRCD010230719.1:361-30071 GCA_019843815.1 Montemys delectorum
AAAAAAAAAAAAAAAAAAAAAAAAAAAACCACAGCCTTAGTCCTGTAAGAACACAAGAGACTCTCTACATTCATTCTTCAAATTCCAGGCCTTGGTTGGGCATGGATACGTAGGAACAGACCTTTATCACAGAGAGGTGTTTTACATCACTACCGCGATCGCCCCACATAAGCTTGTCTTACAGAGCAGACACCAGGAACTTTAAAATGCAGCCCTTTTACCACCTCCATGATGCTCGAAAGGTGCCCAGAAACATGACTTTTAATTGCTTCTCTCATTATTCATCTACAGGTAGAGCTCAAGAAAATACTGTACTTAACATGTCCTAGAGAACAGCTAAGAAATGGAGAACCAAGAATCTAGTACTTTGACACACATGGCAGGAGCCAGAGTCAATTCCTCCAACTCTGCTGGATTTCTGTGTTTGGAAAGAAACTGTCTTTCTTGGGTATCTCACTCC
This sequence comes from Montemys delectorum, assembly GCA_019843815.1. Lineage (NCBI taxonomy): Eukaryota > Metazoa > Chordata > Mammalia > Rodentia > Muridae > Montemys > Montemys delectorum. The sequence continues at coordinate 822 of JADRCD010230719.1, forward strand.
CCATCCCCTTGAGACTGACTGTACCTCCTTTATATTCAGAACATTTGGAGGAACAAGACTAATGTGAGCTGCGTGGATACTGTGGCAGCTATCATACACCAAGACTGCCTCGGCAACGCAGTAACTGTAGCACACTACCAGATAAACACTGCAAGGAGCTATGGGCCTATTACTGGATTTAGAGGATCCATCTGAGATCACAAATCATCCCTGGAGGGCAGAATCACTAGGAATGGTCAGAGAGAGTTTAATTTTCTTCCATGGTAGGTATATGTCTGTAAGAAGATAGTACAAAGAAAAGGCTGATTATTAGAGAAGAATGTCTATGCATACACACACGCACACATGCACACACACACATACACACACAGAGTGGTCTGGGGAGGATCATCTAGAGACTTTCCCTCTTTCCTTTGAGGCTACAGTTGCTAACGTCATCTGTGTATTGGAACCAACTATATATAGACTTCGACAGACATCTGCTGTATCTTAGATTCTATACCTATTTAAAGGGACAAGGGCGGGACTCCCAGCATGAGTGCTTTTCAGAAGTTCCCTCAGGCAAACTCATGACAGAAGTGCAGTGACTGCTGTATTTGTTTCTTTTCTTGCTGCCTGTGACAAAATACCCAATAAAAGAATGTAAGGACAGTTTTAGAATGGATACAGTGCACTATAGGGGAGAGCATGATGTGGCTATGATGTGGCTGGTCACTTTATTTTCATATCCATAAAACAGAATGTAGGGCTGGGATATAAAATCTTAAAAGGCCAGTGCCACTGGGATTTCCTCTAACAAGGTTCCATATCCTAAAGATTCTATCATCCTCTAATAATGACAACATCTGAGGACAGGTGTAAAGCACATGAGCCTACAGGGACATGCACATTCAAACCCTAACAGCTGTCCCCAAGCATGAAGCTCACCATGCTGGCCTTGGGAGGGTCAGAGTCTTCCCATTTCTGCAGCCCTAGGACAACTCAGATATAACCCAATGTTTAGTCTTATAACAGCCAGAGAAAGTGACAATATTACAGTTTCTCTTAAACATTTACATAAAGTGTAAGAAATGAAACTTAAAGCTACTTAATATTGGGGACCTCATGTAATATTGCTGTCAGGTGATCATGGTCACACCTCCTGAGTGACACTGACAGCCCTCAAAGAGAACACAAAATTGTAACAGTATGGCACATGTGGCAATGGTAACATCCAAGATTAGGTTTTAATGCATCATGACTGAATATTACTGAATTTATCAGGTTAAGGAGACTTATGGATTTGTAGATAATATCACTGATTTTCTACAAATGACCTACATAGATTGCTATAAAAAATTCATGGAGTAAACTGTAATTATGCAGGCTACTAAAACAAGGAAAGGGTTGGCTGTTGCATGTCCTACTTCTGAGATAGGTTCTGGACATCAGCACGATAAGGAAAAAAATGGTAACAAGAAATAGTAACGATAATTTGACTTTAAAAGTAAAAACTAATCAAGGTGACTATTTAAAATATGGATTTTACATAACATGCTTTATTTAGCATAAAGGCAGTTTACACTCAACAGTTTGGGTCTGTAAAATTTCAGTTTCCATAACATTAACTGGGAACCATTAGCATAAAGGACAAACCTCACTGCTTTAGATCTCAAATCACTACTCCTGTAACCAATGCATGTGATAATCAACAGTCAACATGTCCATTTTCAAAGTCTGCCAGTGATTGGTCACTGCATATCGATTGCTCAGTTCACTCTGGGATAGCAAACTGCCAGCTATGCTGCCTCCTCATTGGCCACGATACAATATGACCTTTCCCAAGATTAAGTGACGTGGCCACCAAAACTGGAAATGTAGTAGTCCCCAAGCTGAAAAGCAATAACTGTGGAAGTGAAATTCAAATAGAATGTAAATGAAATTATACAAGAAAGAGCTGACCACAGAGTCAAGAAAACCCAGTTACACTGTCAGAGGAATTTAATACAGGCTACCTTGTCCAGATAGAAGACAAAATTGGTTTTGACAGAAAGGATGAATTTGTCCCAGCAGAAGTGACTTTTCATAAAGCTCCACATCAAACAATCCTCAGTGGTATTTCAAGGTACTAACCCACAAGTGAAATGTAGTAGAAACTGATTCCCTGACTCAAGTGGGATATGACAAATGGCCAAATTATAGAAAACATGCGTACTCTGTACTGTAGTCATATTATAGGAGAAAGAAGATTAGCTCAAACTAATCTTGATAAAATTCTATAAGAAAATACAATTTTAATTTTCTATGTTTCATATTTTAATTTGTAGTGCACTAAACAAATATTAACTTTTCCATTTCTCTTATTTCTCTATGCAAGTATAACCAACAATAAGATAATTTTTAATGGCTTGTATAATATTTTAAAGGTCACATTACAGTTGAAATTTTCCTCACTGCTTATTAAGATTGCTTTGCAAACTTCTGGCTTTTGTGGTTATGTTCATGGTCTCACCCTACTGTGCAAAGCAAGTACTACTTGATTTAGATAATTATACTATATGTACATAATTTATTGATAAGTAACTATGTACTGATTGGCAGTCTATATTCAAATATTTTCTCTTGAGAGGGTACAATTACAAAGGTATTGGCTCAGTGGTTAAAGGCACTTATTATTCTTGCAAAGTTTCTGGGTTCGGTTCACAGCACCCACTTGGTGGCTCACATCTACCTGTAACTGCAGTTTCAGGGATCTGACACTCTCTTCTGATCTCTGTGGGCACCAGGTGCTCATGTGGAACACACATACACACACACACACACACACACACACACATACACACACGTATGAAAAATACTCATGAACATAAAATAAATAAATCTTAGGCTGAACATCCCAGAAACCCAGGATAGAACCAAACATGAGTGGGAAGAAAAATCAATGAAACGATTCCTAGTGATATTCTGTATTCTGCTATACTCATAGATCGGTGCTAGCCCAATCGTCGGCAGAGAGCTATCATCCTATCTGCATTATTATGGTTGTGTTGCTGGGTGTTCTTGTGGGATTCCTAGTAGTGGAAATGGAGGGTATCTCTGACTCCTTTGCCTGCTCTTAGGACCCTTTCCTCATTCATCCTTGATCTGAGGGTTTGTGCCCAGTCTCATTGTAACTTGATATGCCATGTTTGGCTCATATCCCTGGGAGGCCTACTCTTTTTTTTTTTTTTGAACAGAAGAGGAGGAGGAGTGGATCTGGGAGAAGGTTGGGGAAGGAGTAAGGGGTGGGAGGAGTAAGGGAAGGAAGAGGTATAAGGGAAGGAGGAGGAGTAAGGAGAGGAGGAGGTGGAGGTGGAGGGGAGGAATAGCTGTAGCTGGAAGGAGTGGAGGGAGGAAAGTGGTCAGAATACAACGTGCAAAAGAAAAACAAAAAGAAAAAAGAAAAAATGTATAACTGGACTGGGATGACGGCTCAGGGGCAAAGCACTTACCAGGGCAAGCCTTAGAGGCTGACTTTAGCCAGATCCCTTGCCATATAAATCCAGACACAGTAGCGTGAATCTAATCCTAATGTTCCTGTGGCAAGATGGGAGGCAGAGACAGGACAGATTCCAGAAGCTTATGAGCCTGTTAGTCTGGTATATACAATATTGAACATCAAGAAACCTTGTAAGGATACCTTCCTGTTTCGTATGTGTATGTGTGAATGTGTGTGTGTGTGTGTGTGTGTGTGTGTGTGTGTGTGTGTGCGCGTGCTCAGGTGGGTGTCTCCTTTGGATAGCTGGTCTTCTCTGTTATATAAGAAAGCAAGCACATCAATCATTAGTCAAGGACATACCCTCACAGACATGCCTACAGGCAAAGCTGACGAAGGCAACTCCACAGTTGAGGCTGCTCTGCCTAGAGAACTCTAGTTTGTTTCAAACTTACGAAAGCTAACTAGCACACATAAAAATGACCCCCGAAAATTATGCTACACTTTGAAAAAAAGCTGGTGGAGGCTGACCATGTATGATTCAATTTGTACAAAATATCCAGAACAGTCAAGTCTGTAAAGGCAGCAGATGGACCAGGAGCTGGGGAAGGTGGGATGGAAGGCAACGGGAGGTGACTACAGAAGGACGGAGGATCTCATTGCACCTCATTGCACCTCTCTACAGGTCAAATTATAGGTAAATAAAAAACAAAGCCTCCCCAAGAGTGATGATGGTTGAATGATTCTGCCAAAGGTCACAGAACTGCCCACTTCACATCAGTGAGTTTTAAAGTGTGTGAATTCCATTTCAAAGGTGTTGAAAGAAACATGGGTGAGTGTTGAGGACAACTCCCATAATCTTCCCACAGTCTCCTTTTTGGCCCAGTCCTACCTCTCCTCTGCCTGCTGCTATGGGGCATGGCTTTTGCTTTGTTTTGGAGGAATAATGTGGTGAAGAGCAGCAAGGCATGGAAGTCCCTCCAGGAAGTGCGTATGTAACCGAGCCACCAGCTCACACGCCAGGTTTGCCTCACGTTTTTGAAATCCTCCATGGAGTAGTCGCTGCTTTGAGAGCCCTCTCTCGGGGGAACTATTTTGTGTCTTGGTCTTTAAAAAATAATTTAGTCAGAGGGAGATGGCAGGGAAGGAACTGGCTGTGGGAGTAGGACAGCGGCATCTCTGAATTGTTCCCCTACTCCACAACTAATTGGAGTCTTCATTTTAACTAGCCTGCCTCCATCTGCCGTTCCTTCTTAAATTCACATACTAACAGAACACAAGATTGCATCAGAATCCAAACTTACCGGATAGGTTCAAACAGCAAAGCACTCAGGGAAGTTTGGTGGTGAGAGGGGCTTGTCCAATTAAAAATTCAATTAGCCGAGATGCTATGGTAATTTACACCTCCCTTATTATATCCCTCCTGCATGAGTTAACCCAGGAGTCAAGTGTTTTAGCAAGTGCTAAAAATAACATTCCCATGTACCCTGGGGATTCTGAGGACATCACAAGTCACCAGGGAAAGCCAGGCAGAAAGCTACATGTAGGACCCATATAGCTCTGGAGTGTGAAGTGACGTTCTTGGGGGGGGGGGGGATGCACACTTGAATTAGGAATTCCAAATGAATGACTGAACTGCATGACTGTAGAGAGTTCAAATGTTAGAGACCAGAAAACCAATTGCCTTGAACTCTTTAGCCCTGTTGAAAGCCAACTCATTGCTCACCGTAACATCCTTGTGACTATTAAACCCTTTAAAATGCATTTATATATATGTGTGTGTGTATATAGCATATAGTCTCCACAAATGTAACTGGTATATATGGGTATATATATATATATATATATATGTGTGTGTGTGTGTGTGTGTGTGTGTATGGATATATATATATATATATATGGGTATTTTGCATATATGTATGTGTGTGTACCACATTGGTGCCTAGTACCCATGGAGGCCAGAAAGTATGCATTGGATCCCCTAGAACTAAAGCTACAGATGGTTATGAGCTGCCATTTGGGTGCTAGGAACTGAGCCTAGATCCTCTGGAAGAGCAGCAAATGCTCTTAATCATTGAGCCATCTTTCTAGTCCTAAACTGGATTAATTCCAAAGCAAAGAATGTCAACAACTAGCATATAGTCTCCACAAATGTAACTGGTGAATACCTTGACTTATGACTTTCTTTGTTCTATAATTAATAAAGTCTCATGTAAACACTTCCACAGTGAACATGGAATTTGGGGTCATCTAAATCTCTGTTTCAGGGTCGTGGCCACTCACATTTGGCTCCAGGATAAACTCTCTTCTTAGTCCCTTTAAGGTGAGAGCTGTGTTTGCATTGAGAAGGGGGAAAGAAAGCTTTCCAATACCAGTTTAACATAAATACATCTGTTCCCTGTGCACTTACTAAACTTTAAATGTTGCAAGTTCTTTCCAAACTCCTAGTTAAAAGAAAAACAAAAAGGTTAATAGTTCCGACACTCACCACCTCCCTCAGGCAAAAGACCCAGGCCGACTAGTAAACACTGACACACATAAACAGACCCACAGAGCACCTTGCTCTAATTTCAGTTGTATATAGACTTCTCCTCAAGTGTCTACAAATACATTGCTTTGTTCTGTGGCCACTTCAGACCTGCAGCCAGCCAGCCCTTCATAGTTACAGTTGGTTTGTGTTTTAGACTTACAAAGATCTAAACGACAGCTGACAATGTGTAAACAGCACAGGATCTGGAGGAGGTCATTCGTTTGAACACCAGAGACACTGTCCATAAACTAGGAAATAAAAGGCCATAAAATTTTTATCATGCTAAAGTTTCATGGCTCTTGTGAGTTAAGTGAAAATATTAGTGAAGGCTTTATAACAAGGCCTACTTGTGCATGGGGCGGGGCGGGGTGGGGTGGGGGTGTAATTCTTCCTCCCACTTGGTGTTCCAAATGACTTCCTAATTCCTCTGCTTCTGGGCTAACCACCCCCACCCTGCTCTTTCTTCCTAAGAACCAAATGCATCTCAGCCTGTTCACAGGGCTGTGGCAGAAGGGAGCCCTCCTGTGAGCCTGGGACCACCCACAAACAGTTGGCTCCCTGTGGACAGGAAAACCCAGAGCACATAGGGAAGGAACATGCTGCCTGTTTCTGAAAATGGGCAGGTCACTTGAGTTAGGCAGTTAGTTCTCCCAGCAGCAGTATGCAGCCCTCTCTTACAATGGCCACCTTACCTGGCCATTGTTCATGCTACCTAGAATGGCTGTTCCCGTGCTTGCCTGACCAGAGCACAACTGCTTATATAGATTAATAAGCTAAACAGTCACCCTGGATATACCCCTCAGAAGTCTGGACACAGTGGGGTCTAGCCATGTCACTCCAAATTTGCATTCAGAGAAGTTTCCCAGATGATGTGGATGACGGCCAGGACTGAGGACCACTGGTGAAGGAAAGAATTCCTGCAAGGGAGATGCGGTGGACATGTGAGGAATGGCATGATGTTCAACACCAGGATTATAGAATTCTTTCTGGGTACCTTTGGAAAGAGGATCTGCATCCTAGGGAATGTAAAGTTGGCCAGAATAGATTTTTTTTTTTTTAAAGCCAAGTCTTAGAAGTGAATAATCATGGCTTCTGAAACTGGCAGACCCAAATTCTAGTTCTTCCTCTGCTACTTGGGAGTTGGGGAAGCTCAAACAAATCAGAGCTTGAGTTTCCTCCAGTGGCAGGTAAGGATGGTGAAGATGGCAACAAGGATGGTAGCAAGGATAACCACTCTTGCACCAGCTGCTGCTCTAATAACACAGACATCGGATTTCTGGGATGCTGTATAAAGTTACACTTCATACACTTACCACACTACTTTATGTCTTTTCTTTGGTCAAAAGGACAACTGTTCCTATTATCTCTTAAGCAGAATTGATATGTTCTAAGTAGCTTCAACCAGTAGCATCCTGGCCACACGGCCTCACCCACCTTGCCCTAATGTTTATTTGATGGTACCCTTGCAATGCAGGCCTGTAGGTTCAGGCATAGACAGTCTGGTTCAAATAAAACTGTATGTGTGGAACAAAACACTTTCGTGACAGACCTGAGATGTAGTACTTCAGATTCAACTCATTTTTCCAACCAATTACTTAACAGATTGATACTAAAAACATTTAAGATAAAGAAAGGAGGCAAGGGAAAGCTCAAGGCAGGAATGTAAGTGGGAGGAAAGTACATATTCTTTTAAGGGAACCATCTTTGTCTTAGGATCAACAGACATACTGTAAGGACTGTTATAATCCATGATCCTCTCTAGAAAATCTCACAAAGGCATGCACATCTACATACATGAATATTCTACATGTAACTTCTGGGAACTCATGTCACTAAAGACCATCACTGGATGTTCCTAGAAAACAGTGGCAAGTTAAACTTTATTCCTGTAGACCAGTGGTTCTCAACCTTTCTAATGCTGTGACCCTTTAATATAGCTCCTCATGTTGTGGTGATCCCCAACCATATAATTATTTTTGTTGCTACTTCATAACTGTAATTTTACTACTGGTATGAAATGCAATGCAAATAGTTTTGGAGCTAGAGGGTGGCTAAAGGGTCCATGAGCCACAGGTTAGGAACCACTGCTTTAGATAAAGGGTTGGGAAATCTACAAAAGGCCAGACAGTACATTTTTTTTTTTTTTTTGGCTTTGTAGGTCATATAGTGTTTGTCAGAACTACTCAACTTTACTACTACAACAAATAAGCAGAAACAAACCATATGGGATGTTTCAATAAAGCTTTATTTAGAAGAAAAAAAATAGACAGCAGTGAGGGACTTGGTCGGTAGCTCAGTCAAAGAAGTATTTGTATCATCATAATACACAGGAATTGATGTTTGAGTAACAGAACCCATGTGAAAACATTCAGGTTTAGTAGTCCTTTTAACACTTTTAATCCCAGAACTGGGGAGATAGAAACAGGTATTAATTGGCCAACAAGCATAGCCTAAAACCAGAGCAGATGGCTCCTGGGAAACAACATCTGAAGTTGATCTTTGACCTCCACACAAGTGCATGTATGTATGTTTTACACACACACACACATGCACACACACACACACACACACACACACACACACACTAGTAGGCTGGATTTGGCTCAATACTCATGGGTTGATGATCCTTATTTTGCTATAGAGAGATATCATATAGTAGTAGTCTATGTAAGACCTGAGTCTTTTATTCCTCAAAGTCCTCTAAGTTCTGGTTTAACATCTTTACAGACCCCATGAAAGCCTTACCTACATTACATCCAACTCTGGTTCCTAGATCCTTAGAGCGTGACATCATGTAGAGTGTTGTATGGAACACACCTCTATGCGAACACATCTAACTGCTGAAACAATGTTTTTAATCCCTGGAAGATATGGTGCTACATTTATTCACAAAAGGACTACATTGGAAGGGATAGCTTGGTGTCATAGTTCATTCCCAGTAGGCTTGTTGGTTGTATGGAGACAGTGTCCATGCTATGTAGCCCAGGCTGTCCTCAAATTCAAAGCATCCCTCTTGCTCTAGCCTTTTGAATTCTGAGATCACAAGTATATTATGATAGCACCATATAAGACTTGAAAGCAATGGAGAAATGAAACATGAAAACCCAGAGTCAACCTGAGTTGCCCCTAGTAATTACGTGAATTCCCTAAGGGAAGAAGTTGTTACAGGTTTAAAAATTGCCTTATTAGTTTTGACAAATTTTCTCAGAAAACATCACATCTTTCCACATAACATGATTAAAACATAATCTGTAGACAGCAGGAGAACTGCCACTCTATTTCCTCCAGAACTCATTTTTTTTTTTTTTTAAAGCTTCTTTGAAAGAACATACACAGCTGTAATCAAATGCTGGTCGGAGAGAGCTATGACACTACCATGGCGAAGAGTTTGCCTCTCATCTCTCATCTGCTAGAACTGCATCGCCAATTGCCCAGGATGTACACCTGGGTTGGTAATGAGCCACATTTCATGCTCATGATGGCTTTTCTGCTGCCCTTGCTGCTGCTGGCTGCATTACACGTCCTTAGTGTGGACTTCCTCTCAGCTTGAGTGGGGCTGTGGGGGAGGTCACCTTGCCAACCAGACAGAAAGATAAAAATCACTTGACTCAAAAACCATTTGGAATTTTTCAACCAAACTCCACATTCTCTTCATTTCCTGAGGAATCTCTTTTTAATGTAAAATCTCTTCCTGCAACATGACTGGGGGCAGGGAGAAGGCTGCTTTCCATCCCAGAGAAAACTGTTAGCTAAGACATAATATAAAGCAGAAGCCTCTGAAGCCAGCAGCCTCTTGTGTGACAGGACAAGCTCTTCAGTTACCATCTTCTCCGTGAGCCCGATATCTCAGCTTCCAGACAAGTATTCTCAAAGCCACAACTGTCAGACTGTAAAACCCTGCGGAGATCTCCCAACTGTAAATTCTTGAGTTTATTCGATTAGAAACATTCCAAGGAGCTGAACGTGGGGTTATTTCTGTGGTATGACAAAGGAATGCAGCATACTGCAAGATCTATTTGCCAGGACAACATGAATTGCAGTTGTTAGAAACCTCCTGGCCTAAGCAGAACCCATGTCTGTCCTATAAACACATTGACTTGCTGACATTGTCCAAGGGATGGCAGGGCAAGCAAGCCTAAACTGAATCAGTATTTGGTTTTACTAATGAGAAACTGGCCTTTTAATGAAAATAAATCCAAGTGCTGCTCACTATTCTTGGTTTTAGTGGTGAGTATAAGAGGCATCCCCATGTCCCTGACCACCTTGGTGCCGTGGGCTTCATTCAGCATTGAACACAAGGACAATAGTTCTGCCTTGTGTTCTGTGTACACAGTACAGCTCCTCCTGTACTGTGCAGTCATGTTTGGTTTGTTCTTTGAGATCTGCCAGAGTTTCCTAATTAGAAAACTGTCTGGAGTACATCAAGAAGTCAGATGTTCCTCTGCTGCAGAGAAGGGGCCAGGCTCTCCCCAGGGGCTGCCACGATGGTCAGCGGCTGAGTGCACAAGTGACAACCTCAGGGCTCAGAAGCAAGCACCAGCACCTTGACTCCCCAGCCCATCTCGGGGTTCAGCGGGCATGAGGATTGCTTGCTCGAGCCATGACCTTGCCAAGTTCAAGGATGCTTCTCTTCCATAGAGCTGATACAGACCACCAATGGGCTTACACAGGTTAACTCCTGGAAGGATGCTGGGGTTGAACAAGATGCATCATCAGTACCTGAGATCTGGGCCCTGGTTCCTTGGTTCCAGAATTTTATGGTGCTGCCTGCAATCTACTTACTTTCTATTCTCTCCCCAACCTCTCTCTTTTCTTCCCACCTTACCCTTGTGTTTTTTTAATCTGAACTTTTAAGTGCCTTTAAATAAAGCTATGCACTCTTTCTTGGTCCTTAGTCTTCCACTAAGCAGCATCAGTATTTTCCAGTTACAAACAGTATGCCTGTGCAGTTCTAGAACATATGCTGACAAGTCATTTGGCAAACACTTTCTTTTGTTGCATCAAGCAGCACTGTGGAGGACTGTAGCATTGGCAACCAAATGTGTGCACATTCTTAATGAAGAAGAAACAGAGATAAGGAGCCCATCTCAGCATGGGCTGTGGGCTCTGGGGATCCAGAGTCCTATTAAAAAGGGAAACAGTGATCTATTATATAGAAGGGATGTTTGTTAGAATGATTTCCAGATGGCTCTGGGAGGCTCAAGGACAGAGGTTACTGAAGAGCTGTGTAAGGTTCACACAGAGAACACTGCTCAGTCACAAACAATTGACTTTGGAAGAATATTATTACAGAATATAATAATATAGAATATTGTAAAATCAGACAGGACTTCAGGATGATCAACAACAAGAAATGAAAGCTATTATCACTTGAGAAAACAGACTGTCTCATTCATTAATTCAACAAAGACAATGGAGAACTTGCTTGTGGCAGACACAGTTCTGGGCCCTGGGGATAAATCACTGCCTAAGATGAAGATTCTTCTACTTCCACTTAGTGCAGGGGATGAAGCCTTACATTTAGAATGTATATGTATGTCAGGCAGCAGAATAGGTGACGTCTGATTATTTTGAAAATTATATGGTACTTCTAAAGGAAAAAGATAATGGGAAAACCCAGCATGACATCTAGAGCCCCAGAATGCAGCCCAAATAAGCAAAATAACCAGTTACCAAAATTAAGTTCCTCTTAAATAATCTCAGCTGAAGGCATATTTCCTGTGCCTATGAGGAGTCTGGGTCTTGCTGGAGCTGTCTCCTACCTCTCTCTCCACCAGCTCCCTGGGGCTTCGAGAGTTCACCAGGGAACCGCTCCCTCTGTGAGCTCACTTTATACTTCAGGGGCTTCTCTTCCCATTTCCACGTATTGATTGATTGACACTTTGTCTTACTTTAGAGGGAACTTAAGGCAGCTATGAGGACATATGAAATATAAGATGGCATAAATTTAAAATAGGAACAAAAGGAGAAGAAAAATGAGGACAGGGACATGAAACAGATCCAAGAACGAGGCTGCATTGCCTACCCAAAAGACGTATGGGCCATGAATTTGGCTCTAATTTTATAGCAGTCAATGTGGAAAAGAAAAAAAAAGTTATACAATTACAGAACTGTCTCTGAAAAGTAAAATCAGTCCAGTATTTCTGGAAAAATTAAAATACTTCTACGTCTGGCAATTATGACTCTGCTCCTGCTCCTCTTGGGGGACTCTGTACTAAGTCCTGTCCATAGGAGTTGTTTACCAAGTATCTGTGGACGAGTGAGAAACAAACCCATCTACCCATTCATGTGTCAGTCAAACTATGAAAATTTCCTAAGCATAAAAGACACAAAAAGCTCTGAAGCAGGAGATATAGGCAGGCTGATGAATGAACCAAAAATGGTTTGTCACGTGACGGTAAGAGAATATAACAAAACACAAGGGAACAAAGAAATAAAGCAGTCATAAAATGTATCATGTTGTGAATAAATATGACAAAGAATAAGGAAGATGCTTCATATGGGTACCTACAGCTAAGGACTTCTTGAAGAAGTGAAAACAGTTGAAGTCCAAAGTTGGAAGAACTAGATCCCGGGAGAGTCTGAAAGTGGCAGAAGAAGCCTTTTGCAAAAGTTCTAAGGAATTAAAAATGTCCATCCCAGTGTGACCAGAGATCACTGCAACTCAACACAGTAGGCGAGGCACAAAGTGGCATTGGGCAATGGCTCTTGTTTCAGACATAGCAGGGCTGCGCATACTGATGGCAAGGAATTAGTTTTCTCCCAAGTGAGGAAAGGATTTTAAGTAAGGAAATGGCACAGGGTGCACGTTTGAAAGTATCTCCAGCCACACCTTGGAGGAAGGACAAAGAGTGGGGAGACAGACCAATGAAGATGCTGTGGCTGGAATGAACTAATAGGTCCAAAGGAGAACAGGGAGGAAGCTGTTAGAAATACATTTTAAAAATATTTGGAGTTATCCAGAATTAGCGAGTAGTTTAGAAGCAGACAAAAGGGAAGAACCCAGGGTTTCTAGGTCAGGTGGCAGAGAGGACAGTGGTCACAGTAGCAATGACAACGATTTATAAAACAGGTTGCATCTTTCTGGGCACTGTGCTAAGCACAAGGGTGAAAGGATCTCAGGCTATGCCACCATCCTTGCCCTTCCACTGGAGGGCTGGTTTCTGTGCATTCATATTCATTCTCTCTCTCTCTCTCTCTCTCTCTCTCTCTCTCTCTCTCTCTCTCTGTGTGTGTGTGTGTGTGTGTGTGTGTGTGTGTGTAATACTGCTCACTGGGCACCTCTCAGACTTCCAAGATCCTGGGTCAGCATTCACTATTTCTAGGAAGCTTCGAGTCTCTTCCTCCACACAATGGTTTTGCAGTGTGGTCCAGAAACAGCATACCCATGACCTCGGCTTGCTTTTTCTCCCCAGTAACAAAGTCACATTGAAAGCATACAATGTAAAAGCTGGCAAACTTGGCTGACTGCTTCTCTTTTATTTTTACTTTTGTCAAGGTCTTGGCGGTTGAAATTCTGCAACTGCTCCCCCACTACCCTCCAGACTCTTTCTTCAGGATATGAGGAGGAGGAGAAAGAGCCTCAGGTAGAGCCACAGGAGACAAAAGAGAAGACTCTCTGAATGTCCCAGGATCATTCATAGAACACAGATCCAGAGTGAGGCTGGCAGATTAGTCAAGGGTGAAAGCACAAGGTTTGGAAAGCTTCCCAAAGAAGGCTTACTCCAGGCTGTTACAGATCACTGACTTTCTAGGCTTTGACTTCCCCAAGAAAGGCCTTCTATCCCTGGCCTGGCAGTGAACTCCTACTGTTTGCTAGTTTTGCCTGAAAGTTCCTCCTTTTATCTAACTGAAGTCCAAAGAGCTGTTATATTAGCCCATTTCCTTCTCAACTGTTAGTAGGTTTTTCAAAAGAGTTGGCCTTGATTGACAATGAAGTAATCATTTCCACTGAATAGAATCCTTAAAGACCTGCCTGTAGCCTTTGAAAAAGAAAGGAATATATCAACTCAGAGAGGGGAGAGATAATGAAGAAAATCCCAACATTCTCATTCTAAAGAGCTACCTTCCATAAAAATATAAATTGCTTTATCACAATCTATATGGACCAAAACTAAGAATCCTAATTATAATTAGATTTGTTGAATTTGGGAGGATGAAGGAAAAGACTGATTAAAAAAATACAAAACACATACTTAAAAAAAAAATATAAAACACATATAGTATTGCCAGAGCTTGCTTTTGTTGTTGGGATACAGCACTGGCCAAAACATCTTGGAAAGATGAGGAAAAGGTTTATTTGATTTATAGGTGACAGCCCACCATGGAGGGAAGCCAAAGTAGGTCCTGAAGCAGAGGCCATGCAGGAACACTGCCTTGCTCCTCATGGCTTTCTCAGTCTGCTTTATTATACAACCCTGCCCAGAGATAGCACCACTCATGGAGGGTTGGGCTCTCCCGTGTCAATCACTAACCACGAAACTGTTCCACACGCTTGACCAATGTGATGGTGGAGATTCCATAGCTGAGGCTCCTTCTTCCCAGGTGACTCCTAGCCAGGACAAGGATAGCAAGCCCTGACAATTATGTCCTTTGCTTTCCTCACCCCATCCCACTGAGTCACCACGGGGACAGGAATTCTCTACTTTCCCTCTTAAATGCAGAGGAGAAAACTAAAGCCTAGAGACTATGCCTGTGACAACAGCAGTGGCAGTCCAAGACATCACAGCCACACAGTGGCTAGGAGTGGTGGCTCTCAGGCAAGAGTGTCCCTCATCCCAGGGGGCATTTGAGAATTGCAGAGATATTTTTGGTCATTGCATCAAGAAAGCGTGGCTAGAGTCAACTAACGTCCAAATGTCCAAAGCACCCAAGAGAAGCCTGGCCTAGAAAGCTGCCTAGCGAGTGCTTTCATTTTGCTACAGAGAAATAGAAGCAAAAAAAAAAAAAAAAAAGGCTTAAGTGAAGGAATGTATTCATGGTTCAATATGCTGTCTAATTATTACCATCAACCACCTGCAGCGTTTACAGCTTCACAAGATTCAGCTGATTCTTTTTGATCTGGCATTTCACAGATTTAGTGAGATCTCAAACTAAAAAAATTTCAAAGTATAGGTGATTCACTTCTTCTGAGGCCACACTGAGATATTCTCTCCTGCCCTCTTTGAATAGAAAGTAAGTAGAATGCAGGCAGCAGTGTCAGATGGCAGAAGGGACAAAGGACCGTGATCCCAGCACTTGAGAGACTGGGGCAGAGAGCATCCTGGGCTGGAGGTAAGCCTGGACTACAGAGTGAGACCTTATCTCAAAGGAACAAACAAGTAAACCAAAAACGGGCAAGCCGGGTCCAACCATGAAAATGGCTACAGAATTACTGTCTGAACAGTTCACTCCATGGTGATGAGGCAAAGGTCTGAGTTCCAACTTGACCATGATAGCCTTGAGCAACTTAAATGCACTAGGGCCTCTTTTTACTTCATCTATAAAATGGGCATAGGATGTTTAAATTCCATAGAGTTACCGAGATCAAAAATAAATGAATAAATAATAAAAAATAAAAAAAAAAAAATAAATAAAATGGCCCAGTTGGAATTAAGAGATTGCTGCTCCTCTTTGATGTTACTGTTTACTCTTGGTTGACGTCTGTCTGGTTGCCTCTGTCTCCTTCGCCCTGGGAACAAAAGCCCAGTGTAACTCATGATGAACAATGGTGAATTGGTTTCCTTCAGATGGGACACACACTGTTCTTTAATGTCTCTTGTTTGTGGGGACTTGTATTTTCCATCTAGTCTTTCCACCAAGTTCTATAGCTTGAGGAAACCTAAATAAAGCATGTATTTCTAAAGACACTTGTTGCGATGCCTTCTGGAGAAGATTTGGTGTGCTCAGTCCTGGAGAACAAAGGAGGGGTTGTGTTAATCTCACAATCTTAATCTCCACAACAGTAGTGTCATGTAAAGGGCAGCTCCTGATGGCAAGGTGCTACTGCTACCTGAGTGCCAAGTCTGAGGCTGAATACAGAGGCTGATATCTGGCATGCTGTGTCCTAAACACCACCTCTGTCCCCTTGGAGAGAACTTCCTTCTTTTGATAACGCCATGTCATCAGCAAATCATCCAAGGACAGGCATTCGAAGATCCAAGGCAAAGGTGGCCGGGAGGGAGCAGCCCGCCTTCAAGTCCCAGACATATGTTCTTAAGAAGTCGAACCAGCCATGAGCAATGTGACCAGGGAGACTCGTAAGTCAGCTGCTCCCTGTGACATGCAGCTCTCACAGCTGGAAGTTCTGTGGGGTTTTCCCGAAGCCACAAATCCTGTCTGTAATCTCCAGAGTGCCCAGGTGATGGCAGGTTTCATGGTCAGGCCAAGAGCATCATGGAAAGGACAGATTGTCCCTGCATTTCCAGGTGGTACCTAAAGCAGTGGGAGAGGTTGCCCAAGACACTGGTAAGTAAACTTCTTTCTTTTCAGCAAACACTTGGCCCTCAATGTGGTTAGACTGAGTTGTTTCTGCTCCTGCGATTCTTATTGATGCTCTTAATATTTTATAGTTTAAAGTACCTTGTAAAACATGTGCTCCTTGTATAAAACTAAATATAAAAACATAAAGACCCTAAAGGTACAGATTTATAACATAAAAAAAAATCATTTTTAATTCTACTACCCAGCATCATCTTTCTTAAGATATTTAAACATGTGTGAGTATGTGTATACATAGTTTAAATATAAATATCTGTATATATGTTACTAGAGATATACTATTTTTTTTTACTGGAAGCACATTTTCATATATCCATTCATACCATATATTTTTTCTCTCTCTATTCCTACATATATATTTTCATATACATGTGTGTATCTTTGTGTGTACACACAATAATTTTCCAGAAACACGGCAAAATGGTTTCCAACAGCAGTTTCTACTATAGAGGGTATATTTATTCTTTTCCATATAGAGCCACACACATAGTTTCTTTTGGTCCTTCAAATAATCCTGTGACATATATAGATGAGAAAATTGAGATCAAGGGGTAAAGTAACCCAGCTAAGGAATAAGCTAGTTCAGTGGCAAAGGATGAACAGACTCATGTTACTGTACCAAATCCTGTCTTTAATTTACTAAGAACCAGAGTCAGCAAGCTTTTCCAGAGAAGAGCCGGCAGGAAAGTATTTTAGGGTCTGTGGGCCTGACTATTTCTATCTCTGGCTATCCAACTCCACTGCTGTAGTGGGAGAGAAACAAAGAGGAATGGATGGATGGATAGATGGATGGGTGTAAGTGGATTTGCTAACCCTGAAGTCTGAGTGTCACATTATTGCTCAAGTCACACTGCACCAGATTGGCTTATTCTAACCATCACAAGTATAAAACACGTTCTTTGTAGAACTGACAAAGATGGCAGGATTTGGCCTTGGGCCAACTTGTCGGGAACACTGACCCAGAAAGCCAGCATATCTATTGTTTTCTAAAATGTATCTTTTGTTTAATTCTTGAACTTCAGGAACAAATTAGCTAATGTCACTGGCATTTGCAGGTCCTAGTACACTGGCAATCAAGGACTACAGAGACTTACAGGATATGAGAAAGGCTGTGGCTGTCACGTTTCACATCACAGCAATCCTTTCCTCCATTTTAGAGTTGTAAAAATGAAGTCCCAGAGAGCTAGGAAACTTGCTGTGGTTGTGCAGTTAATTTTATCTAGATCTATGTCTATATATCTATGTATCTCTAAACATCTATAACCATATAATGATGTGACTAAAGAGAGTCTAGCTTCAGAATTTAGGCTCAAACCCCTAGCTTCCTGTTTCTGTCCACACAAGACAGATACACAGAACTAAAAGGCAAACACTGAGAGGCTCATGCTGATCAAAACAACATACTACAATTCCAATCCATCAGACCTCATCACAAAATCTGCACTCACTTGCAAGATATTAAGGAATAGACAGGGAGATAGGCTCTTTCCTGAAAGTACAAGCATTTAACCAGTCCAAACAAATGTGTGGAACAAGTAAGATAAGTACCAAATGCTTGGGTTGACTTTGCTCCCAGATCATCCTATCTTAAGTTCCAGTACAAAAGAAGACTTCTGGCATCACCCAAGGGATCATATGGACAATAATTTGAAATTCGATATTCAGGATAGGAAACTGATACTGGACCCTGGAATGAGGAAGAGCAGAGGAGAAGAAAGGCCACTTGCAGAGTCCCCAGTGATCCTTACCCAATTGGTTCAGCTTCTGTCACTTCAGTTAAAAAAAATGCCTAATGAACTATTATTCTGACTAAACCCAGACCTTCCAATACCTGTTGATTTGCTTTGGCCCCAAAGAAACTAACTCCTCATTAGATGGTATATGCTCAAGGAATGGTGAAAATGCTTTGTGGAAATATCCTTGAGGAGGCATTAAGATCTCAAGGCTCAAAGAGGTTAGTTTACTCAAGACACACAACTGATGAGTAGCAGAGCCAAACCTCAACCAGATTTTTCTAACTTCAGATTCTGTGTCTTAAGTATCTTAGGGAGCAAGGCACATGTGTGCATGCAGCAAGCCAATCATCCTAGTTCAAGGCAAGTGTTCTGCAGAGAATACTCTCTTTGGTCTGTGTAAGAATCTGAGTTTGTACAGGGCTGATGTGGTGACTGCACAGTACCTAGGGCTCAGACTCCTCCCCAGTGGCATCCCCTTCTGTTCAGCATCATCACAGGTCAGAGACAGCTTGCTATTTCCACATACTATCTTAGTTACTTTTCTGTTGCTGTTGTTAAAGCATCATGACCAAGGCGGTTTATAGAAGAGAGATTTTAATTTGGCTCAGTGGTTCCAGAGGTTTAGCGTCCATGATAGGAGAATGAAGGCATGGTGGCAGAACAGCTGAGAACTTACCTTGATGTACAAGTTGAAGACAGAGAAAAGCACACTGGAAATGATTCAAGTTTTCTAAAACCTCAAAGCCCACCCTCAGTAGCACACCTCCTCCAATAAACTATATCCTCTAATCCTTTCCAAACAGTTCCACCAAGTATTCACAACTATGAGCCTATGAGGGTCCTTCTCATTCAAACCACAGAGTCATTCCATCTACTGGAGGGAAAGAAGTGGTGTGCAACCCTTGAGGTCCACATAAGGGCGGGCTGGCCCTAAAGGAAAGGCCTAGTCCACCCAGCGGCAAAGGACACTCTTAATCCTCAGTTTCTGAATAGGAGATGGGCAGAAGGGATAGTGGAGGAAAATGGAGCAGATTGTGTGTGTCCAAGAGACTGGGGAGTAAGTCTTCATGTCCTGCTATGAGAAATCAGAAGAGCCTTGGCATTGCTTCCTAGCCCAATGAGCACTCTTCATCATCTCGGGGCAACAAAAGGAAAAGCAGAACAGAAAGAGGAAAAACCAACAAAGAACTGTGGTGGTTTAAATATGCTTGGCCCAGGGAGTGGCACTAATAGGAGGTGTGGCCTTGTTGGAGGAAGTGTATCACTGTAGGGGTAGCGTTTGAGACCCTCCTCCTAGTCACCTGGAAGACAGTCTGCTTGTGGCTTTCTTTGGATGGCAATGTATAACTCTCAGCTTCTCCAGTGCCATGCCTGCCTGGATGCTGCCATGCTTCCTGCCTTGATAATGGACTGAACCTCTGAATCTGTAAGTCAGCCCCAATTACATGTTGTCCTTTATAAGAGTTGCCTTGGTCATGGTGTCTCTTTGCAGCAATGGAAACCTAATTAAGACAAGAATGAAGCCTCAGTGCCTTGCTGGTCATATCACTTGGCATCCACCCTGTTCTGACACAGAAGTAGGGTACAGGAGTTCTGGGGTAAGGTGCTCACTCCTGGACAATCTCTCTTAGAGCAGCCAATGCCCAAACAATAACCCAAGCCAACATCCACCCCCAAATGCAGGCTTCACATTCCCAGAGCTGTATGATTTCCAAATACAATCACTAGGAAATAGCTCGTAAACTATGCCTTTTACTAAACATAGTGACCTCCAGTTCTTGCTTCCATCAGAAAGAAAATGCTATCCAAAGCAGGGCACTGGCCTCTCCGATGGAATGAAAATTTCCAAGAAATATTGGAAAGTAGTGAGGTCAGGAATGAGAGGAATTTCAACAAAAGTTTTTGGGGGATTACCATGCAGGGAAAAAGTATAGCTATAAAAAGGGAGGTCATTCATTCCAACATGCCTGGCACCATGTTTAAGTTCTATATACAGCAATGGAATATTTGCTTAGTTTAAGTTCTATATACAGTAATAAGTTTGTGTATGCACACAGACATGTTAATCCTCAAATAACTATTTTACAAAAAGTGAAACGGTTCCAGAGAATGAAAATATGTAAACATGCATAAGTAGCCACCTAAGAGCCAACATGTGAGTCAACCACTCCATTAAGTGATAGTAGCTTGTACACATACACTGCTAAGGCAGGCGAGGCACCTGGAACAGCAAACACTGAACACAGGGCTTCCACTCGTTCCGTTCCGTTATGCATGTCTAAGAAGCTGCACTACATAGCTTTTAGAAAAGGGTTGTAATTTGAGCAAGCTCATCGTTTTAGGGAATGTGCTGATAAAGCCTCCTGTATACACAAGGCTTCTCTCGCACAGTGTGTACCTGAGGATGTTTTGTACTTTTTTTCAGACGTGGCATTCAGTGGCTCTGGGAGGAAGAGAAGGGTGGAGGAGGATATTTACATTTGTAGTGTTTTCAAGTTTATTGTCTCTGTGCTTACAGCACAGTCACTCGGGAACTGACTGTCCCATTTTTACAACACCGGAAAGATTAAATTCTTCTTTCTACCCGAGAACTAATGGGAAGAAGGCTGTGAGATAGTAAATCATACACCAAAATCCCTTGTAAAAGGGCAGTAGTCGTTAAGCACCACCAGTCTCTCAGTAGTATGTGCCTAACCTGCCATTGTCCACTTATAAAACATTTAATTAGTATATATTTATTGTACAAATCAATGGGCTTCATGGTATTTCTATAAATGTGTATAACATACTTTGACCACAGCCACCCTCTCTTGCACTTACTTATCTTTTCCCCTTCTTTCTTTTATATTCCTAAAAATTACCCTTTTGATTTCATTTTTCTACTCAATTACATTCAGCACATGAGACAAAAGCATACTTGTCTTTGTGAGACGGGCACTTTTTTACTTAGTATGCTAATCTCTGGTACCATCCATTTTCTTGTATAGCGCATACTTTATTCTTTTCAATAGCTGAATAAAATTTTATCATGTGTTTCTAAATACACACGCACACACACACACACACACACACACACACACACACACACACGCGCGCACACATACACGCACACACACAGACACACACACCCCTAACCCTAAAGCAATTCTTTAACTTGGCTATTGGGATAGCGCAGCAGTAACCATAGCTGCGCAGGTTCCTATGCTTGTAGCGATTATTGGGAGCACATACCCAAGAGTGGTAGTTCTATTTTTAATGCCTTGAAAAGCCTCTAAAGTCATTCCATACAAGATAGACTAATTTACACACCCACCATGAATGCAGAAGGGTTCTTTTACCCACTCCTTGACAACCTGGCCAACAGTTGTTTTTTAGTTTTCCTGATGATACTCAATCTGACTGAAGTAATGGAAACTCAATGTATTTTTCTTTTTTTCTTTTTTTTTTTTTTTTTTTTTTTTAGTGTATGGATGTGAGGTGTGTATGAGTGTGGCCCATGAGTGTCACGTCCAAGCCTGGAGGCCAGACAATCACTTTCAGGAGTCAGTTCTCTCCTGTCAGCTTGCTGACGCAGTCTTTCTCACTTCAGCTGTTTTGTATAATCCAAGCAAGCTGGCTCCAGGGGAGATTTGGCTGACTCTCCTGCCTCTGTGTCCTATCTTCCGGCAGGAGTGATGGGATTACAAATGTGTACCACTGGAGTTGGAGAAATGGCTTAGTGGTTAATAGCACTGGCTACTCTTCTGGAAGACTCAGATTCAATTTCCATACCCACACGGTGGCTCACAAGCATTTGTGACTCCAGTCCTAGAGAATCTAATGCCCTCTGTAGCCTTCAAGGGCACTGCATGGACCTGGTTCACGGACATACATGTAGGCATAATACCCATACACATAAAAATGAACAAAATAAATGCACACCACTGCATCTGTCTCTTTCTCTCTTACCACATTGAAGGCAGTGTATTCCTGGGAACAAAAGGACTAGCTAAGCCAGATCATTCTAGCCTAGAGTTTTGGGATAAAGCCTGCCTCAACACACTTACAGTTCTCCCAGATGCATCCACATTGCCCTCAAGTCATCTGTCATTTTGTGCACACCTACCATCCACTTTTCTACACAGCTCTCGACTCCTTTCAGTCATGGAGATGCTTGTGGTGCCTTTTGCTGTGAGGGCAGAATGGTGGTGAATCTGAACCTCAGTACCTGCTGGTTTGGGCTTTGTTTCCTTGACGACATTCTTGTGAGCATTTTCTTACAAATTCTACACTTTTCAGCATCTATAACATATGGATTTCTTTGACATTTTCATAGCACCTTTAGCACTACGTCTGCTTCCAAAGAGCTTCAAAGTTGTTTATAGTTATATATATGGGGGGAGCAGGGTATGAGTGCAGGAAGCCCCTTAGGCCAGATGCCTCACATTACCTGGTTGTTGGAACTACAGATAGTTGTGAACCTGGTGACATGGGTGCTTGGGTCTATTTCAAAAGCTCTGGACCACTAAGCCACTTCTCTAACCTCTCTCACACCATTTCTTCATGCCACATGCCAGTTATCAAGTTAGTATTTATAAGACTGTGAAATACTAGCAAAGGAAAACGGACAAGAGGCGAGGCTGACAGCATCTTCACTATGAGGACAATGAAGGAGGCCACCCCATCAACGAGGGCTTAGTCACCTGACAGTCGCTTTCAGTTACCCATTTACAGATACACAGAAATGAAATTACCTCTACAACAAACACAGCTCTGATAAACCAGAGCTAATATGTAATCAGCACCTGATCAATATTAATTATTTAAAATAAATGCTGGAAAGAATTTAAGGAAATAAGCAGGCATAGAAACTTTATTAACAGGGAGAGGAGCAGAATTGATAGGAAAAGGTTTCACCCGGAAGCAATCATCATTAACATCTTGGTACATTTCTTTCTACATTAAAAAATATATTCTGGAGAAAACTGTACAATACTCATCTTTAATATAGAATTAGCTTTCCTGGGCTGGCAGGATAGTTCATCAGGCTAAGGCACTTTTCCTCCCACCCAAGCCTGAAGGCCTGAGTTCCATTCCTGGAACTCACAGGATAGAAGGGGAGAGCCAACTTCTGCAAGTTGTCCTTTGACTTCTACACATTGGCTGTGGAGTGTCTCATACCTTAAGGCTATATAGTTATATTGTTTCTAACTTGAAATTATAAAAAATAACATTAGCATAAACTTCCTTTTCTTCCCTTTTCTGATGATTTCCTAAACAAGACCCCTGCAAATGACATTATTTATTGAATCAAAAGGTACACATGTTTCATAGCCTTCTGATAACACTGGGTCAGATTTTGAACTAATGTGTATCCCTAACACTATGGGAGTCAACCACCCAGCTTTTCATCAGAGCACATGGAGCATCAGAGACATGCAACCAATCTCCTCCATACTCCCAAAACACCTTTCCTATCTAAGAGGCACAATGGCGCTCCCCCCTCCCTTTTATATGAATGCGCACTGCTTGCGCTCCAAATACACTGAACTTTTGAAACTCCCACTTACCTTGTGAATCTGACTTCTCTGCAACTCCCTGCTTCCTGTGCTTCTCCCATTTAGAAGGCACTTTCAAAGCAGTTACCATTTGTGAAAGCCAATAATGGGTCCTTTTTCTGCCCTCTACGCTTTCTTGTTTTAAATTGTCTTCTCACTGCTGGCCTAGAGTTGGCAAGGGTCATAAATGTGAGCTAATCCTTTCTGATAAGAGATTGTCCTATATGTCCCTCCCAGGGAAGAGCAATGATTGTTGGCACCTTCATCCTACACATGTATCATTTTTAAACCCAGAGTTCACAAGCACCACTCAGAGAAGAAAGCTGCCAGAGGTCACAAGGGGAGGGCTTGAGCTTAGAAGGGGAGGGCATGGACTCAGATGGGGGAAGGGGCAATAGTCCCCACCAGAGACCCTCATGAGGATTATCTCTAACAATAGCTTGCAATTAGAAGGAAAATTAGAGACCTATCAAAGTCTCCACACTTGCCTTCATCTGCCTGAGATACATGGAGACTAGGCCAGAGGATGGCTCCATCATGCTGACAGACCCACCATGCAGGCTGCCCAGGAAGCTGTCATATGACAGGGGCAAACCCAGTTCAGAAGAACTCTGGTAGCTAAGGGAATGGCTCAGTAAAGTTCCCCTGTAGCAGAGTTGGGTATTCAAATCCTTTTATACTGGGGAATTGAGGGCAGCACACACACAGTGCCTGGGATCTACCAAGCTGCAGAAAGGCAGGTGTTTCAGAGGCAAAGCAAAAAAGACTCCAGTGTTAAACACAGCAGTTCAATTAGAGACCTGGGGTAGCATTTATAAGAGTTGTCTAGTTACATCTTCTTGCAAGAAGTGGTCTCACTGTAAATGATAGAGTCACTGAACATTTCCCACAGGATGGCCCATGTGGCCTACGGAAGCTCTGGGACTACTATGTCAGAGTCACCTTGATTAGAAGGGCCTATTGTGACCAACCTCAGAGACAGTTAACAAGGGGCTGTTTGTTTGGCCGTTTTATTCATAAACTCAGCTTCCTAAAACAGTGAGCATACTGTATTTTTCAGCAATACATCCTAAAGGGACAGACAACTACCAGATCAGGGCTACCAGCATCGCCACCAGTGTCTCTATTGCCCATCTCTACTGAGGTACTGCTGTGCCTAGCAACATGGTAAGCACATTTCTTCTTTTCTTTTTTCCTTCCTTCATTCTGTTATATTCTTCTCTCATATATTATATCCTGATTGCAGCTTCCTCTCCTCTCCTCTCCCCAGTCTCTCCCCCTCACCTTCCCTCTTCCCCAGATCCACCACCACCTCTATACCTCTTCTCAGAAAAGAACAGGCCTCTCAGGGACATCAACTAGATATAGTATGACAAGGTACAGTAAGACTAGACAGAGACCATCACACCAAGGCTGGATAAGACAACCCAGTAGGAGGAAAAGGGTTCCATAAGCAATCAAAAGTCAGAAACAGATCCCTCTTCCACTGGAAGGAATCCCACAAGAACACTAAGCTACTCAGCCATAATATATAAGCAGGGGACCTAGGTCAGACCCCTGGTCTTTGTAAGCCTGCATAGGTTCCAATCCATTGATTCTGTAGGCAGTGTTCTCGTGGTGTGTCCCTGACACTTCTGGTTCTTTTGATCCTTCCCCATCCTCCTCTGGAGGACTTCCTAATCTCCAACTAGTATTTGCCTGTGGGACTCAGCATCTGCTTCCATCAGTTGCTGGATGAAGTCTTTCTGGTCTCTCTGATTGTGATTATGCTAGGCTCTGGTCCCGGAACACTCCACAGACAGGACAAACTGTAGGTTGAAGGCTGTGTGGCTGGGCTGGTGTCCAAATCTCTCCACGTGAGACTTGCCTGGTTTCAGAAGATAGCTGGTTCAGGCCTGCTAGGCACATTTCTATTGGAGCCTGACATGGGACAGAACCTTCACCTGGCTCCTACACATGGATGCAGAGCTGACCAAACACAATCTTTCAGCCAAAACAATTAACTGTGGCATCAGCATATGGCCTTTACTTCCAACTGGCTTAAGTTTAATGCCCAATTTTGTGTTTACAAGTTGTAAGACAGTGAGCAAATGATAATACTTTCCTTGAGCAAATATATTAACAGAAAACAAGTTCAAATAAGATTATTTTGACAGTACCTGAAGCATGATAAGAATTAAATAAATTGCTATTACCACTACATCTCTTCATCTCTAAAATCAATATTTATTTCAGCCCAGGCTACCATTCAAGGACTAAATTATGAGAATTAAATAAAACATGTAAAAGTTTTAATAGACTACTTGGCAAATAGTGCCTACTCAATAAGAATAGCCATTGTTTGTAATTAATGAAGATTTGGAATTTATAAAGACATGCATACACTATTTAAATAATACAGTTCTATTTCTGGCTTTATCACTAACTCTGGGATATAACCTCATTCTAACTTCTACTAAAGGCTGTGGCATTTGTGAGCATGTACTTATGATGTCACATATAATTCAAACTTGGCTTCACATGCATGCATAAAGCAAAGTCCAAAACAGATGTTAGTTAGAGAACAAAAAGCAACAGAAGTATTGGTGTCTGAGCCTACAGTATGCTAAGAGAGTCACTGCAGAAGAGGCCAGCTCCCAGTGAAGAGACGAGGTTTCTTCCACGTTTTCTACCAAGCCCAGCATTGCAGAACCATTCCCACAATGGCTCCACAGCTTCTAGAAGCCAGCCCTAGAGAGAATTACCACAGTGGCTTCTCAACCTGAGATATCTTCTGCTAAATCAGATTATGGACTAATCCTCCAAAACCGTTAGAAGAAAAAGCTATGTGGAAACAGCATTTTCAAGGATTTTATTATTACATTATGCTCATCCATTTATTTCTTTGTGCATGCAGACATGATGGCACACATGAGGAAGTCAGAGGACAATCAGAAGGACCCAGTTGTCTCCTTCCACTGTGTGCACTTGGGAGATTGAATTCAGGTTGTCAGGCCTGGCAGCCAGTGCCTGTACCTGCTGGGCCATCTCACTGGCCTCATTTCAATTTTTTAAATCATGCATGAAGATGGGAGGAGAAAGCTAATCTATGCCTAAACCTCATAGATGATAAAAGCCCGGGAGTTGTGCATCCTTCCCAGCATAGTGTGGTAAAATAGGTTGAATATTCCATAGCCAAGATAAATGGGACTGGATGTATTCTGGCTTTCCGATTTTAGAATTGTGATATAAACATGGAGATTTCCAGGGGATGACCCAAGGAAGAAATATACCCAGACTTCATATATTCGTTAAGCATATGGGTTAAAAGGTAATTTTATGTGATACCTTTAATAATTTTGTATGTGAAACAAAGTACAACATTGTGGAATCCTCTACTTGTAGAATCATATTAGTGCCCAGAATGTTCTTGGTTTAGATATCCTGGATTTTAGATTTTCAGTTAAGGCTGTTCATCTAGTACTATAAAGC
Organism: Montemys delectorum; assembly: GCA_019843815.1. NCBI lineage: Eukaryota > Metazoa > Chordata > Mammalia > Rodentia > Muridae > Montemys > Montemys delectorum. The sequence continues at coordinate 28,029 of JADRCD010230719.1, forward strand.
AATCTTAGGATGTGACCATGTTGTGACCAACTCTGCATGGGACTGCTTGTCTGAGTAGCTCTATATTCTAGAGTCTCCATGAGAGAAAATGACAGGAGTTTCCATGGATACTAGGAAATAACAAGGCTGTGGAATTGTAAGGTGAGAGCAGTTCCTGTGCAAGCATGAAGACCTGAATTCAAAACCCTAGCACACAGTAAGAATCTGGATATGACTACACATGTGCCCATAACCCTGGGGCTGTGGAAGTTCAGATAAGAATCTCAGAGGTCTGCTGTGGCCAACAGCCTGGTATCACGTTCAGTGAGAAGTTATACTCAGAGGAATGAGATAGAGCTTGTGAAAACATGTGATGGTCAGTTTTAATTACTATCTTGACACAATTTAGAATTGTACCTAGGAAGGGAGTCTCCTTGAGAAATTATATACACAGGTTGGTCCATGAGCATGTCTGTCTTAGTGTGTGTGTGTGGGGGGGAGGGGCACATTATGCTAACAGAGGTGGGAAGATCCTTGTAAGTAGCATGGATCCTGAGCTATGTAAGACTTGGAAACGACTGATCACTGGTAAATATAACGCATTCCCCTCTGCTTCTCTGTGGATATAGGTGACGGGCAGCTTCAAATTCATGCTGACTTGACCTCCTTGCCATGATGAACTGCAATCTGAAACTTTAAGCTAAAAGAAACCCTTTCTATCCTAAGTTGCTTTTGTCAGAGTATTTTACCACAGCAACAGGAAATAAAACCAAGAACAGGGCAATCAGCAGCTCCTCTGCCTCTGTGCACATGGAGTAGTGTGTACCCACACACACCACCTACATAGACACAAAAACTAAAAAAATAGTGAATATACATATTTTTCACATAACAGGAAGCATTTGTTCTCATATCTTAGAAGTCTCTAGGCCAGAGGTTTCACTCAGGGTCCTTTTAAATGAATGTTTCTGCAATTATTTTTAAGATTAAAATATAACTACATTAATTCGTCCTTCTTTTTCTCCTTCTAGCCCTTCCCATGGTTCTTCTAAAAAAAAATTGTTCTCTCCTTTTTATTGTTACACATACACGCATACACACGTGTGCATAAATATATAATTTGCTAAGTCTGTTTAGGTTGCTTGTTTTAGAGCTGACCAGTTGGTGCTGGATCACTAACCAATTAGAGGGCCCAATTCTGGGCAAGACTATTTTTCTTTTAGTAGTCTTTAGTTTCGTACAGTTCTTGTCTAGTAGTGGGGCCCTATGAAATCTCTCCCTTCCAAGACACTATGTCTTTTGATATTGTCCTTTTGATATTGCCCAGGCCTTTTTAGCCAAACTATATTGTTGAGGTGTCATGGATAAAGTTTCCCTGTCATGCTAGGAGACATAATCTCACATCAGTCTTCCTGGTTCTCTGACTCACACCATCTTTCTTCTCCTTTCCTCGTGGTGTTCCTAAGCTTTAGGTGCAGTAGACGTATCCACTGAGGCTGGGCACGCCACAATCACTTGTTCCCTGCATTTTGACCAGTTGTGGGTTTCTGTAATGGTCTCTGTCTACTACAAAGAGAGTTTCTGTGATGAGGGGTGAGAGCCATACTTTCCTGTGGGTATCAGAGTACACATTTAGAATGTAGTGAGGGATTATCTGGTGCCATAGAGGGGCAGTAGTAGGATCTTTGCAGGCATTTTAAAGCTCTCCATGCCCATGTCATACCACCTGCTAGACTCAGGGCATTGGATGCAAAGACCAGAACTTTAAAAACTCTCCAGGTGACTGCTGTGTGCAGATACCCTAAAAGCAGAACATTAAGCACTCATCTGAAGCATGCAGGATATTATGCAGACTTGTAAAGTGGCAAATAGGACTTTAGGGATAGTTCAGGGATTAAAGCACTTGTTTTGCAAAGGACTAGAGTTCCCAGTACCTGTATCAGGCAACTCACAACTGCTTGTGACTCCAACTTCAGGAGATCCAGTTCCCTTCTCTGCCTCCATGGCACTCTCTCCTCTCTCTCTCTCTCTCTCCCTCTCTCTCTCTCTCTCTCTCTCTCTCTC
>JADRCD010230719.1:30171-77215 GCA_019843815.1 Montemys delectorum
AGACAGACAGACGGACAAACAAATCTTTTCTCTTTTGACTGGCACTATGAATCCTGGACACAAGAGGAAAAGCTTAGGATGTAGCACCAAGTGACAGGAGTGTGTTAAACCATGGCTCTATGAGGCACACAGCAGCAGAACACTATCTTTTCTATGAGTTTTTTTTTCACTCATGGAGCTCAAGTCTCCAGCCTGTTGATTCTGACAGTGACATGCTTCCAAAAGTCATTTGTGTATTCTTTTAAAATGGGGTATTTGTAAAATTATTTGTGAGCTATTATTATATGTGAGTGGGTATATGCACATAATTTAAAGAAAATGGAAGTTATACTTGGCCTAAGACCACATATATAACATGGAATTTGAGTAAGAGAATGGCCTATCTTTAATTTCATCATGTTGTTACACAGATGGCACAGTAATAATTATTGCAAACAAAATCACCATTGTTGGGTAAAACGGAGAGAGGAAGTATTTTTGAAAAGTGGGGTACTTACGGAGTCTCAGAAGTGTCTCTCCATAGCTGCATATAAATGTCACGACAGAAAACATACCTTTACTTTGGAGGATCCTGTACAGCAGTCTAAAGAAGCAATGGAAACTTACATCACCAGCAATCAGCCCCAGGCGCATCCCGTAACCTGGTCATTGCACTGAGGTCACAATGTGGCTTCTATGGCTTGGATTATCAACTGAATTAATTCTTCAGTTCAGTCATATCAAAATTCAAATCACAGGCAACCTTGTACAATCAGTGAGCGGTTGTCCTGATATGCTTCAATCATGAGAGAGAGAGAGACTAAGGAAGTAACAGTGATGGAGGAGGAGATGGAAAGTAGCTGGGACAAGCAATGGATGGCAGGGGATCCTGGATGGAATTCGGAACCAGAAAAGGGGACTTCACTGGAAAAGCTGTGGACACATACACAGGGTCTGTCCTTGCAGTACTGTAGCAATGTGAATTTCCTAATTTTGCTTATTGCACAATGATTTCCTAAGATACAAAAGAAAGCAAGGAGAAGAGGGACAAGAGCTCTCAGCTCCTACAACATTCTATAAATCTAAATTATTTTAAAAGTTTTTAAGATTAATAAATGTGAAGGAAAGCTTTACTATTTTCTCTACTCCCACACTGGGAGTACTATGCTTCAGAGATGAATGAATGGAGTCATGGATACCTAAGGAAGGTGCCCAGCACCTCCCAGGCAAGATAGGTGGCCTGACCCTGACTGTGCACAGGTTACTTTTAAGGCCCACACTGATAGTCTATGAAAAAGTGCAATGTTTCACCAACAGCCTTTAAATCAATCCATATATCCTGGAAGAAACATCACTGGATTTTGAGTCAAAAAGATATGTACCAATGCTGAAGTGTTGGTTTGAATAAAATTCAGCTTTTTGGTCTTGACTCAAAATTTATATAAATGGAGTTGAGCACACTTTATTTATTTTGTGTGTGTGTGTGTGTGTGTGTGTGTATGTGTGTGTATATGTGTGTGTGTGTATGTGTGTGTGTGTATGTGTTCATTGGTATATGAACCTGTGCACACTAATTCAGAGGCCAGAGAAAGACACCAGGCATTCAATTCTATAGCTCTCTACCTTAATCCCTTGAGACATAGTCTTTTACTGAACATGATACCCATCACTTCAGTTGAGCTGGCCGATCAGTGAGCTCCTGGAATCTGCTTATCTCTGCACCCCTACACTGTAGTGAGAGGTGTCTGTAGCTAGGACCAACTTTTACATGGTGCTAGTGATCTGAATTTAATCCTCAAGCAGGCTCTTACCCACTGACTCATACCCTCAGTTGAAATACATGCTTTTTTGAGGATAACAACCAACAGATGTACAACATAATCTAAGATAAATGGAAGGGGCATACTATGAAAACTTGCCAGATTTATCAAGATTAGCTATAATATCTACCTGATCAAGCTAACTTTATGTCTCAGTTTCAAGTTAGAGCATCCTAGAATCTCATACTACCAAACCTATATGGAAGCAAGTATGTGTTTGCCTGACCCTGAACTTGGGGGACTGCCTGTCTTCTTGTGTGGTCAGTATTAAGAGCTATCAATCCCAAGTTAGCAACCTTCTAAGTTTCATTCTCACTGCTAAATCCTAAATAAATGTAAACTGGCAATCTACCCCTTTATCTTCTCACTCTGGGTGAGTGGCACTCACCTTTTAGGTGTTTACCCTTCTATACTGTGAGATAAATACTTTCTCAGCATTTTTATAGGCAATTAGATGCAATCTATTCTCTTTATTCTTAATAGCTCTAAATAGATAGGAAGCGGGGAGGGAACAGTAAGACTGGGCCTTGCTGCCAATCTGTTTTCCTGTGGTACAGCTATGCTCTACTTCCTTCTGCAAAAGGCCATAACAGTCACTCTGATGCTGGTCTAGCATAGGTCATCTTGCTCAGTCTGATCCATGCGACTGTATCACACTGAAAGGGAACTATGTGTTCCAGCATATTCTTATCATTCAGTTGCTTCAAGATGCATTCCCAGGTGCAATTTCAGTCCTTAAGATTGTTTCTCGGAGGACCCACCTTTAGTCTGTGAGCTAGGCCAACCGGCATCTCTCACTCTAATACAAAGAAGCCGTGACTGGTCAGAAAACTCAGGGGTATGCCCACTCCAGTGCAGAGATATGTCATGATGCTTACAGGAAGAATCTGGAAGGAAGACTCTTTCACTGGGTACCATTTGAATAGCATATAACCCTGGGATATTGAGGGCCTCCTTCAATCACAAGGAAATGTCTGTCATTCAAGATCACACCAAGGAGCAAAAGAGGCAAAGGGGGAAAGAGATGGCAGGAACAAAAGAAAGCAAAGAGACAGACAGACATGCAGGCTGGGGAAAGTAGACAATGGAACAAAACAATTCACTTGGGTTCCATAGCTGTAGCCATTGGCTATTTAGGCACATAGCCCAATATTAATTATTTTGACTTTAGTTTGCAACTCACAACACAAAGGTAACCAGACAGAAACTGGGGAAATGAACACTATGCAGCCCTTTCTGAACAGAGGATGCTGCCAGTATAAATTTGAAGTCTTTCTGGTGGTAGGAACTGTCTCAGGTTGCCCAAGGAGATCCAGAGATCTCACACCCCTGTCCTTGAGGTCAAGAGGTGCCATCTGCAAAGGTCTCAGCAGGTCTGAGGAGGCATCTGCATGCCAGGGTAGAGGTTTTTCCTTGTGGAGTAGCTCATACCACATGCAGCCCCAGATTGCATCTTGGGGCTGGTTCACCCTTACCTTCCCATTATGCTCCCCGGGCCTCTTGGCATTTCCTAATCCATCTATAGCAGGTGCTTCATGCTGCCACACTCCAAATTGTTTTTTAGCCACTAAGTTTCAACTCTAAGATCTCCTCTTTGGGTTTCTCAGGACATCTCCAGATCCAGTCGGTAGCCTTTCTGTGGCTTTCCAACATACTGTGTGTGGGTACTATAGGACTAGGGCTAGGGAAAGGAGACCCCCAAACTGTGTTTCTTTGGCATGCTGGCTGGAGGAAAATTATTACCTTGGCAATGGAGACTTAGCTGCACCCATCTGCAACTGAGGTGAAAATCAAGCCATCTGCACACCAATGAGGCAAAAAGACAGAAGCCACGAGTCCCAATTTTCCTAGCAGATCTGCACAAAGTTCTGCTTACCACCCTCACACTATTTTATTAAGCTATAATAAGCCTCAAATGAAAACTGTTGCCATAGGTGAAGCTTGCTGTAACATATGGTTGATTTGACCAAAGGAAAACATGTTAAACGCATTTTTAAAATCCCACTTCACTGGTAGAATGTTTTTAAAAGAAATCATTTAGTATGTTTCTGGTTTGCTGATGCATTCCAAATGTTGAGGTATGGATGTGTATACATGCCTTCGGGTCACTTTGTAAGCCCATAAGGAACCGCTCTGCCCACCGCAGAATGTGGCTTACAAGATTTGATTGGATACAATTTGCAAAAACATAAAGAGGTAAACTGTGGTTTTGTCAACATGGTTAAGGGCAGTGTGCTTGAAACTTGAAAGCTGGCTGGGACGTCTGAGCAGGGAAACTCAGCTACTCAAATATCCTCAACTGAGCAAAGCTTTCCTTTGCTTAGAAGTGAGTAGTCTTATACCCAAACCCTGCTTAGGAGGCGAGCACAAGGCCTGTAAGGAAGGGACTGAGGGATGAAGCTAGGAGTGTAGTTCAGTTGGAAGCATGCTTAGATAGCTAGCATGAAGCATGGATTCAATCCATCACACTGTGCACACTCAGTATCCACAGGTAATCATAGCACTTGGTAGGTTGAGACGAGAGCATGGAAAGAAGTTCAAGGTCATCCTCAGCTACACAGTGAGTTCAAGGCCAGCTTGGGGTACATTAGACATTGTCTCAAGAAAAGCAAAACTTGAGGAGGATGGATGATGGGGCAGATCAGAACTCCCTCGTGGCTGTGGTTGAAACTGGCCAGTAATTTGGGCTATCCCTCCGCCAATGACTTGTCCTTACTAAGATCACAACAATATGAAGCTCTCAAGGCCCATTAGCAAATTGTAGTGATGATGTATAATGTCACTTAGTTCCCTATAGGCAGGTACTCTTGGGGGATGTGTGCACCTATAAGTTCTACTCCAAAGAAGGTTGTGTATTCTTTTGGACCATTCTAGTCAAAGGACAAGTATCAGCCTCCATTCATAAAGCAATGGCTCTTTGCATTCAGTGAGGTAGATGTCTCCTGTTCAGTGGACACCACAATACTGTAGTGACCTCAACCTTGTCTGCCCACATTACTGTTACTATTGCTATGTAATGTTGAAGCTAACCAGTGTTACTATTTCTATAAAAAGAAAACTTTACATTCCTGAAAAAAAGCAATAAATTCCGAAGAAAGTGGGAAGTAGCCACTGTTTAAAAAATATAGGAAATGCTCTAATTAGGTAAACCACTAGAGACAGAATGTATGTATATTAGTGGTCGCTTATGGATGGGTTGGCAAGCTCTACCTAAAGGATGATGGATTAGGATTACAAGGTTTCCTCTTGAGGTAATAAAAGTATTTGAAAAATTTCATGACAAATGCACAATTCTCTGAATGTCATCAAAAGTCATTAAATTATACTATCTAAAGGGTGAATTGTGTGGGATGTAAATTACATCTCACTAAAGCTGTTTTTTAAAAGTCAATATAATTAGTTGACTACTAAAGATAAATAAAAGGAATTTTTTTAAAAAAATTAACAGAACCACAATCAAAGTACTTAGACTTGTTCATTTCCCAGATGACAGCTCTCAGGGTTTACTTTCTCTGTAAAAACAGAAAGTCAACAATGAATTCCCATTTGTATTCACCAAGAGATCATTTTAAGAGTCTGTAATCAAAAAAATAAAAACACAGACAATAATAAGTGTGAAGAAGTGGTGACATTCAAATGTGGTTAGTGGGAAAGCACAGTCACTTTGGAAAATCATTTAGTGGCTCTTCAAAAGCCTTAACCTCTGCCCCCAATGCCTGATCACACAAAAACATATGCATAAATACTGCATCATGACTCATCATAGCCAGAAAATGAAAACAACCCAAATGTTCATCAAAAGTTGAATCAAACAAAATATGGTATATGAGACAAGGAATAGAGCATTGATAATCTGTTGCAACAACAAGACCATCTTAATAATATAATGCTGATGTAACAGGGATCAGATTCAAAAAGCCACATATGTTATGGTTCCATTTGTAAAAATGATCTAAAATTCAAGTTTACAAGACAAATTTGATTAGTAGGCATTCTAGACTAGCCTAGGGTAGAAGATGTTGGGGTTAGGGAAAGTGACCCCTAGTGTGTTTACATTATAGAGGTGGTGAAGCTGCAACCTCTGAGGTTTACTGTTGAGTTAGTTGAGCAGTGGTGGGATACATTTAAACATGAGGTTTATACCATTTAAATCGGTCTATTATATATAAATATTACTGAAACAATCTGTAACATAACAGCATTGCTAAAATCTGACAACAGTAAATCCACACAGTGACTTAGATGTAATTGTTATGGTTTAAAGCCCACCCCCCACCAAAAAAAAAAAAGCCTCCACATTTTGAAAGCTCTATCTTCAGTGCTAAAGAGTTGGGTTGGGGGGCTGGAGAGATGGCTCAGAGGTTAAGAGCACTGGCTGCTCTTCCAGAGGTCCTGAGTTCGATTCATAACTAGCTATAATGAGATCTGGTGCCTTCTTCTGGCCTGCAGTCACATATGCAGGCAGAATGCTGTATACATAATAAATAAATCTTTAAAAAAAAAAAGAGTTGGGTTGGATAGCAGTGGAGGGGTGAGGTTCTGAAGATGGAGAGAATGATTGTCACCATCTCAAAAGTGTGTCTGCCGTAAAATGCAAGTTTAGACTCTCTTTGTTCTCACTTTTATACTCTTTTTTTCTTTTATCTTCTGTTAAAGATGATAACGGAAGTAGATGTCAGGCATCAGCCTCGCAGGACTGGACACAAGCCCCCACCCCAACCCCACCTCACCCCACCCCCAGGATTGGGCTTCTTGACCTTCAGAACCGTGAGCCAGCAAAGTTTTGTTCACTAGCTTGAGTCTCAGGTATTATGTATGATAAAGAGTTACAAACAGACTAAGACAGTTTTCTCATAAATAAAACATCTCAAATATAGTCAATAAGGTTTGTATAACCAAGAAAATATATTAGGCATGGCAGGGCTGGATTGTTGAATAATTTAAGGAGCTATCAATTCAAGAATCACAGAATTTCTTAGGAAAGTCAACTACTTGCCTTTCCTCTGGAAAACACAGGGTATCATAATTATCTCCACAGAATTAAGCCCAGTTTCTTCATCTGCATATTAAGAAGACATTTTATCATATCAGCTTCTCACTGGTTAATGCTCTCAACACATATTTATGGATTCTTAGCATGACACAGACAGTATTCTAAACTGTAAGTATATAGAAGCTAACAACTTAAAAGACATCCCTGTCCTTTTGAGGCTACACTCTAGAAAACTAAGCTTCCTTACCACATAGATTGTTAGACTTCATAATAGGATATTATGTTATGAAATTCTGTAAGAAAATTCAACATGTAAACAGGATAGCTCAGTGTATGAAGGGCGATGGAGGGCTGGTGCTATTAAAACCAAGATAGCCGAGAAAGTAGAGTTCTCTCTGAGGAACTTAAGGTTGAAGAGAGACCAGTATGCAACAAAGAACATCCCACAGTAAGATCAGAACGACTGTGGTTGAAGAGTTGACTCATTACTGAAGAACTGTGGCTGTTCTTCCAGAGGACCTAGATTCCCTTCCCAGCACCCACAGGGCAGCTCATAACACTTTTTGACTCCAGCCCTGGGGGATCTGACACCTGCTTTTGGCCTCTAAGGGTACCAGGCAAATATGTGGAACACAGATATATATTATATGTAGGTAAAACTCTATAAACATTAAAAAAAATCTGAGTGGCAGAAGATATCAAAAAGAAATAAAATAAGGAAATAATACTGTTTATAATAGGATCAAAATAACAGTAAATCAAAATTTAAAAAAAAACCTTATATGTACATTTAAACATGGAGGTTAAAGAGCTGTACATTAAAAACCACCCACAGCAACTGGGAATAAAAGATAGATAAGGCATCCAAATTGGACTAGAGGTAGTAAATTGCCTGTCTATAGATACTATGACCTTATATGTAGAAAACTTTGATTCTGTTAAAATGGAATAAGAATTAAGTAAAGTTGCATTTCTATATATTAATATCAAACTATCTAAAAAAGAAACCAATAAAATTCCATCTATCAAAATAAACAAAATTAACCAATTTCACAAAGAAAGATGAAAGACCATGAATAGCCAAAATCATCTGCAGCAAAAACTAAAGTAAGGCTGGGGGAAGGGGCCACACTACTGGAAATGAAGATATTTTACAATGTTACCTATAAAAACGTATTGATCAATGAAACAGATTGACAGTCCAGAAATAAACCCATAAAATTGGTGGTCAACTGATTCTTTTTAATTTTTTTTTTTCCGAGACAGGGTTTCTCTGTGTAGCCTTGGCTGTCCTGGAACTCACTCTGTAGACCAGGCTGGCCTCAAACTCAGAAATCTACCTGCCTCTGCCTCCCAAGTGCTGGGATTAAAGGCATGCGCCACCACTGCCCGGCCCAGTCAATTGATTCTTAAGGGAGTTACCCCACACAGGCACATGTATCTCTAGCTGTACTTAGAGGGTTATTTTTTTCCAGAGATATGCGGTTAGGAGGGATACGTTTGAGAAAGTTTGAGTGGAGTTGTGGAGCTAACTAGGGGGGAACACAGTGATATTTCATCAAACTCATGTATAAAATTCTCAAAACTAAAGAAAAAAATGTAAGATTCAAACGTAAGACTAAAAACTGAAATACTTCTAGGAGAAAGCAACATGATATTAATCTAGGGAATAATTTCTTGAATATGACTCTTAAATCACAGGCAATAAAAGCAAAAATAGATAAGCAGCATCTGCAGTAAATGAAAAGGCACTGTGCAGGAAAGAACACAGTGAAAAGAATAGTGAGACAGCTGACAGGGCAAAACAAAGGGTTTGAAAATCACACATCCCACAAAGGGCTAACACCTAAAGTGAAGAAGAAACTCAAACTTTTCTACAACTGAAAAATAATCTCGTTACAAAATACAAAAGGATCTGACTAGACATTTCCCCAAAGAACAGCAGAATAGACTAGTGGTCATAAATGACCAAGACACACTCAGAAAAAAATATTCATCATTAAAACCACTGTACAAGATCAACTTACACTTATTAGGTAATATACAATGTAAGTGTTGACAGGATGTAGAGAGAAAGGAATTCCTGTGTACTCCCGGTAAGACTGTAAATTAGCGCCATTTTGGAAAATAGTGTTGAAGATCCTCAGAGGACTTGAATAGAAAGAATTACCGCATAACCCTGTGATCCTGCAACTGGGTACAGACGCAAAGGAATGGAAACATTTTCCTCAAGAGGTTTCTGCACTCCATGTTCTATGCACCATTATTCACAACTGCTGTGAAGAGAATGCAACTAGGCTACTTAAAATGGATTTTAAATGTGACATAAACATGCTTAACCTTTAAAAAGGGCAGAAAAGTCTGTCATTTGTAATAATATGGATAAGCCCACAGTACATTATCCTAAGTGAAACATGGAAAATGCAGAGATGCTAATGTCAGACTCATAGTATGGCACTTTCATGTGCATAAAGTTGAGCTCTGGGAAGAAGAGAAGAGAATAGTGGATAGGGGAAGTGGGGTGGGGGGCTTGGATCTGGAAGGAGAGAATAGAATGATGGAAACCAGAGGCTGGAGGGAGCATGCATGAGAGGAGAGATGCTCCTCATAGGGGAGAGTATCAGTTATATAGGCACATGTTCCAGTGTTCTACAGCTAAGGAGGTTGACTGTGTGTGGCTAATAACAACATTTATTGTGCTTCCAAGTAACTAAAAAGAAAAGGAGCATCTTAAATATTCTCACGGGCACAGGGCACAGCTGTGGGTGCTTATAAATGCAGCATCAAGATGGGCAGGTCCCTAGAGGCTTCTAAACAGTCATCCTGGCTAGGAAGGTGAACTTCTAGTTTGGAAATCAACTGTCTCAAGGTAATAATGTGGGAAGTGATGGATGAAGACACCTAATGTCCTACTCTGACTCCCATGTATTTCTGCACACTCCCATACATGTGTGCCCTGCTATACATGAAGTGGAGAGGGGAAGGGGAAGAGGAGGAGGAGGAGGAAGAGGAGGAGAAAGATGGGCAGGAATAACAGAATAAAAGCACACAAGGGTAACTCCTATACATGTGTGACCCCCTACACAAAGTGAAGGAAGGAGAAGGGGAAGAGGATGGGAGGAGGGGGAGGAGGAGAGGGAGGAGAGAAGAGGAGAAGAGGGAGGAGGAGAAGAGGGAGGAAGAGAAGGAGGAGGGAGAGGAGGATGGGCAGTGTCTTAGTCAGGGTTTCTATTCCTGCACAAACATCATGACCAAGAAGCAAGCTGGGGAGGAAAGGGTTTATTCAGCTTACTTCCACATTGCTGTCCATCACCAGAGGAAGTCAGGACTGGAACTCAAGCAGGTCAGGAAGCAGGAGCTCATGCAGAGGCCATGGAGGGATGTTCCTTACTGGCTTGCTTTTCCTGGTTTGCTCAGCCTGCTCTCTTATAGAACCCAAGACTTCCAGCCCAGGGATGGCACCACCCACAAGGAGCCCTACTCCCTTGCTCACTAATTGAGAAAATGCCCCACAGCTGGATCTCATGGAGGCACTTCCCCAACTGAAGCTCCCTTCTCTGTGATAACTCCAGCCTGTGTCAAGCTGACACACAAAACCAGGCAGGAAGAACAGAGAAAAACCATATAAGGGTGTAAGGAACCCCATCACAAAACAAGCATCTCCTATCATGAGATGCTACATAAATTGCGAAAACTACTTCATTTCTAACACAATCTTTGCCAACATCCTCCAACATACTTATATGTTTATTGTAGTGTTTTCAGTCTCCACAAAGACATTGTCTTCACAGATGTTTGTCTGTCCTATGAAGTATGACCCATCCTCCAATCACAAATAGCCTAAAGGATCTCTCAGAACTTCTGGAATGTATGAAACATTCACAGCTCAACTGAGCATTTTAGGTCAACAAAATGTAAGCAACGTGCCTAACACTAGCATTAGCCTACAGCTGCTATGTTCTATAAATGGAATCCCCTCAAAATATACTAACTGAAGATGCAAATCTCTAATCTCTGAGGGATCTTACATTCAAAATATATCCATAATGCTTGCTCCTCAGTTCCAGTTAATTTTCTATCTGCTGACTGTTGGGGACTATTTATTTGGGATCAGGCCAGATAAATCCATGTAGACACAGATGAATATGATGATCATTAAACAGGTAGATAGAAAGTTCAAAGACAGGTGTATAAAAGAAGGTGCCATGTTCCCTGAGTCAACCATAGATCCGTGGTTCTCAACCTTCATAATGCTATGACCCTTTAGTACAGTTTCTCATGTGTGGTAATCCACAACCATAAAATTATTTTCATTGCTACATTGTTAATGCAATTTTGCTACTGATCATTGGAAATACATGTTTTCTGATATTTGACACCTACGTGTTGAGAACTGTTGCCCTCGATGGTGATTATTTCTATTTATCCCTACATGTGCCCCGATCAACCTGTCCATTCTTGGGTATAGGTACCAGTCCTCCAAACTGCACTGTTATATAATATCATACAATCATACAATGTTAACAAGATTCCAGACCAGGAAGACCCCAAAGCTAGACTTAGAATAGAAATCATTCTTCTGCTCTTAGATAAGAATGAGAATGTCTACCCAGTGTGGTGGGGAGGAGGGGGCAAATTTGGAAAATCAGCTCCTTTGGATTTTAGAGACTAATTGTTCTTGGTAAGCTGCTTGTGAGCTTTATTTAGTTTTTTATTTTTTCTTTTCTTTCCTTCTCTCCTTCAAAGTGGAACACAAGTTGTAAATGTGAATGCTGTTTCTTCAAGTTTCTTACTTTTCTTTCCTGGATTAGCTGTCAATACATTCTAATCATCTTGAAAAGGGGAGCAAATCCCTTCATCCAAGACCAAATCCATGGCAATATTTTGGAGATCTGGGTGTACATGGGAAGGGAAGAGAAATGATGACTTTTATCCACTGAGCAAAACTCCTTATAATTAGGTTGGTGGTTTCTATGGTAACGAATAGCTGACTCTTTTATTTGAAATAAAAAATAGCAACACTCCAGCTGTCCTTGCTGTCCAGACCCTCCAAAGCAAACGAGAGATTTGATTTCACATTTGCTATGACTGCTGACAACTTTAAACCACGTATTTTGCTTGTTGCCAAGTTTTGTCGAGACACTGAGTTCCATTCCTTTGAGAAAGCAGGTGTGAAAAACAACAACAAAAAAAAATCAACCAAAACAAAATACCTTTCCCTCTCTGCAACCAATATGGTGTTTGTTCCTCTCTTCCTAATTATCATTGTTTTTAAAAATCAGCTCCTCCTTGAAGAAAACTATTGGTGGTGGTTCATATTAGAAGCAACATTGGATGTCTCTGCAACATTCTTCTGTACTTACATAACAACATCTATTGTCATCATGAGCTTTTCTTGCATCATCTCACAAATCCACTGAAACCTTGGGGCAAGCTTTATGATCATGTCCTTTTGGCCATAAGGAGAATTATGAGGTGACAGGACAGTAGACTACACTAATCTATTTGTGCTGTCATTACATAAGCTACACCAGAAAATGTCATTTACATATGGAAATCATGCTAGAAATTCTCCCCAGTTAGGACTGTCAAACTTAAATGTTCTGAGTTATTTATAAGAAGGGTCACCTTTCTCCTCTCATCCCTCCATCCTACAAAGCACCAGGATGCCAATAAATTCTAGAAGTCCTATATCCCTCTGAGGAAGATCAACTTGTCACCCACATATTTGACAGTCAGGAAGGCAGAGTAGTTGTCAATGGTTATATCGTCAAAGAATTAAAGAGCTCAGGGTAGCCTTCCCTGGATGCTGAGGGAACTCAGAAGAGTGACATCTTTAAAGAAGACCATTATAGACAAGTGATCCAAGTGAGCCAAGCCTGGAACCAAACCCATGTATAACCTGGGTAACATCAATGAAGACAGACTTGGAGCAGAATGAATACCATATGGAGAACTCAGGGCAAGGGAGTAATAGCACCTCCAGGGAGTCTTGGCAACAGGATATGGTAGAGACTGGCCAGCAAGGTCTAGAGAATTCTGTGACATGAAGTAACTTTCAGATCTCAATGGCTAAGAATGTCAATGAAAGAAAGGAAGAAATGGACAGTTCTGGAGCAGTTTTCATGTCTCTTCCATAGCACTTCTAGAGCTCTAAATTAGGCTTCACTGATGGAGGACTTTTCTAGAAGTCTGAATTAGTACAAAATGCCATTTGTATGCACACTGCACACAACTCTGATAATGAGTTACCTGAGCCATGGGTTATAAGCATAGCCTTGGGTTATCTGCTTACAAGGTACTTCCACCAAGAAGCAAGGAAGTCCTTTAGAACCAAAATTGAACGTGAAACAAAGTATCTTACAGACTGAGCAGAAGCACACATTCTTGTTTATAATCGTTAGTTACTTCATTCCGCTTATTAGCCCGCTGCTGTGCTGAGCACACTGTACACAGCATCTCCTTGAATCCTAACATTTGCTTAATACGGGAGGTCCCACATTAGACTCGTTTTACAAATGAGAAAAGTGAGACCTAGAGGGCCTGGAAACTTACCAGAATCGACAGGACCAGTAAAGAAGAAGGACAGATTTGAAATTCCATTTTCACTCTCTCAAGGTCCGGCATGCAGTGTACATGATGGCATATTAATTAGAATAATCATTTTTAAATGCTGTGTTGAGGCCAGAGAGGGAGCACAGTCAGTAAAGTGCTTGCCATGCAAACACGAGGACACAAATTTGATCCCAGAACCCAAGTAAAAAGATGGATGTGGTACCTTGAGCTTATAATCATAGTGATGAGGAGGGAGAGACAGAAGATCCCTGGGACTACTGGTCAACCAACAGAGCCAAATTGGGAAGTTAGTTCCAAATGAAAGTGAGAGACTCTGCCTCAAGCAATAAGGTATGTAGCATCCCGAGGAAATATACCCAAGGCAGACCTCTGGTATCTGTACACACACACGTACAACAACAAGAAAACAGCAACATAAACCTGGTATGGGTTATGAACTAGTTTATATCCATGAGTTAATATAACTTGCTAACTGCTTCTTGACAGTGGGGAACTCACAGAGACATAGCCTTGGGAGTAGAGAGGACGGGACCTAGTTGGAAGTAAACTATGCCCTAGAGTATACAAAAGAAAGATAAAGGGAAATTGGTTAGATTACTGGCAAATGTTTCCTAGAAACAAACAAACCAATCAATATTCCCAAGACAGTGAAGAAAAAAGTTTAACATAGTTAGCAGAAATGTTCTCTCATTCTATGGGTTTTCCTTTCACTTGACTGTTCGGAACACTTGACTTTTCGGCTGTTTGGAACACTTTTAATTTCATAAAAACCCATTTGCAGTTGTTGGCATTAGTTATTGAACAACTGGAGTCCTTCACAGAAAGCTCTTGCCTATGCTCATATCTATAGCTATAGCCATACACCAGTCTATACTAATTTATACCTTGGTTCAGGGAAGTCAGATTTGAATTTGCATGCCTGTTATCTTAGCACTTGGAGATAGAAGCAAATGGGTCAGGAGTTTAAGGTTAGCCTCAGCTACACAGCAAGACCAAAGCTACCCAGGGTCACATGAGACCCTATCTCAAACAAACCAAACCAAACCAAAACCAAACAAACAAATAAAAAACAGAAAGGAAGAGAGGGAAGGGAGAGAAGGAAGAAAAAAAAAACCCAGGTGAGAGGAAGTGGTAGAAGGGGGTCTACCACTTATAACTCAGGGGATATGCTTGATTCAGAGAAGCAAAGCCAGGTATTCCGTGCAAAGCCCCTAGAAACCTGCACCTTCATTGTGTGCCCCCAAAAGTATTCTACCAACTTAGGTTTGGGAGCTACCAAATTCTAAGAATTGATCCTCTCAAAAATCAATGCTAAATACAATGTGAAAGTCCTAAGAGGTAAGGTCTATGAAGACGTGACCAAGTCATGAGGACTCTTCCCTCACAAATGGGACAATTGCTTTTATAGAAAAATGAGAACTGAAGCTCCCTTCAGTTTTGGTTGCCCTTTCTGCCATGTAATCTGCAGGAAGGCAGAGCCCCCTCTGAAGCAGAGAGCAAGTCCTCACCAGATGAGGACTCTGTTGGATTCTGCTTCATTTAGGTTTTACAGCTTGGAGAAACTTTCAATATAATTTTTCCCTTAAGAAGATCTCATATATGTTTTGGATAGAAAATAAACTGCCAATAGATACATTATCCTTTGGAGAAAATACAACTATCAACGCAGAAAAACACAGGAGTCATACACGGAGATGGGCATCGGACACTCAAAGAAGGGCTAAACCATTAGAATTTAAACTCTATGAATATGTACATAAAGAAAGATAGACAAGACAATGGAGTGACAACATAAAATTATGACAAAGTAGGAAGAAATGCATGGATAAAAGAGTTCCTGTTTTACAAGTAAAATCCCCTGGATGATGGCCATTAAAACCCACCCATCTGGGCTATCTGTCTGAACCACTTCTCCAGTGTCTCTTTTCCTATGAAAAGTCCTCTCCTAAGCAGATAGGGAAATCACAGACATAAAGGCTGATATCTGCAATACAATTTACCTATGAAAATGGATATAAACTTCGTTTTACAAAAAGAATCAGCTTTTGAGACACATTCCTGAGTGTGTAGTTTCAATGAATAACCCACTCAAAATATGCCAAAAATCCTAGAAAAAAAAGGAATGGTACTTCATCTCAAGTTATATTACAGAGCCATAGTAACAACTTCAGCATGGTACTGGAAAAAAAAAAACGAATGCATACCACTATAGAACAGAGGACTCAGATATAAACCCATGTAGCTATTGGTATTTGATCTTTAACACAGACAGATAGGTAGAAGTGATGGATGGATAGATGGATAGACAGATAGATAGATGCATAGACAGAGAGATGGCAGCTTCTTTAACAAAAGATGCTGGAAAAAAAAAAAACAGATATCCAAATGTAGAGAATGAAACTAGATCCTTCTCCCCCACCCTGAGCAAAATTTAAACAAATGGAACAACAGCCTTAATGTTAGACCTCAAACTGTTAGAGGATAACATATATAGAACATATACATATTGGCAAGGACTTTCTTTAAAAAATCTCTAGTTGCTCAGGAAATAAAGCAATCAACTGATCGATGGGATCTTACTGAATTTAAAGCCTTCTGGACAGCAAAGGAAAGAGTCAAATGAAGAGGACCAAGAGTAGTAGAGATCTTTGCAGATGTGCACAGCTGATAGGGGAGTAATATTTGAACTGCACAATCAACAAGTGGGCAAACAAAACACACACATAGACACTTCTCGAAAGATGAAGCACAAATATCTGATTAAACACAGGAAAAAGAGTTCAGCACCCCTAACATCAGGGAAATGCAAACTTAAGTTTTTTTTTTTTTTTTTAATTTGTTTGGTCTTTTGTATATATTTCTGTACTTCCTAACCAGTTCAAAGTGAAAATTCTAACATTTTATCCTGCTGACTTCAGCTACCTCCCTAGCTCTTCTGAAAACTAAGATATCATATAGGTGCTATATTACCAGACAACCTTGCTTATGCTTTGGGTTAGAAAACATCTTGAGAACTAAGCAGCTTCTGAAGTGAGAAAGGTCCAGATGTGTAACAAGGAACTATGGCTGCGGTTCTAGGAACATTATAAACCCTTATAGCTGTCTGCCCTGAGCAGTCCCACGGACATTCTCAATCTTCCTAATGCTCTGACCCTTCAGTATAGGTCCTGTGTCCTGGAAACCCCCAACCATAGAATTACTTCATTGCTACTCATGACTATAATTTTGTTACTGTTCTGAATTGTAATATAAATATCAGATATGTAGGCTATCTGATATGCAACCCCCATATTATATATAGGGCCCAAAAGGGGCTGTGACCCACAGGTTGAGAACCACTGCTAGAACACATTGAGTCTCAGAGAGCCACATAGATAGATGCCCCTGCTACATCAGTGCCATACGCTCATTTTCTAAAAGGAGGCCCAACCTTGCCATAGTGCTTAGTCACAGCTCTACAATTTTTTGAGTAACCTAATGCCAAGCAATATAGTTTATTGTAGGATTATTGAGTCCTAATGGATTAAACATAAGTGATCTATCAAACATTGTAGAAGAAAAACAAAAATCATTCATTGAAGCATGTGAAATAGAAGTTCTGTAAAAGAAACAAAAACCTATAATGAGGCTCTAGGGAGATGGCTCCGGGCAAAGCACTTGCATCTTCCAGACATAACAAAGTAGATACAAGTGTGAACTCACAGAGGCTGTGACAAGACCTGTACAGGTTCAAACCAGATAAAATCCCAGCACTGAGAAGATGAGCAGATTCAGTCTCACCCCTCTCCCAGAAGCTATTTGTAATTGATACCTGCTGTGGAAGGGAAACATCAGTTGTCTCTACAGAAGCATTACTGGAGATGTCAACCACACTTCAGGACAGGTACTATGCCCAAGAGTAGGTAACCAACACAGATTCTATGTTTTTATGTGTGTGTTTTTTGTTTTTTTTTGTTGTTGTTGTTGTTGTTGTCGTTGTTTTTGTTTGTTTGGCTGGTTGGTTTTTATCTTGCCAATTTTCAGTTTTTATTTTTTGTTGTTTTTTTCCTGGTTTTGTTTTTGTGAGTGAGAAAGAACATGAAGTTGGGTGGATAGAGTGATGGAGCTTGGCATCCAGGGGACTTGAGGTTAATACAAAAAAATAAGTTGACCATGAGGGGTTAATCTGCCAGCTCTGCTCACATCTGCCATTACTTAAGATTAGTTTATCCAAGCACCTGATTTTACTCTTCTGCAGGAGTTGGGAGTAGGGGGAGAGAGAGCAAGAGATTCCCAACTCCAGATCTTCATAATCATGGAAAGCAGGCAGCCCTTGGTCACTCAGCACCTAATGGTACCCTGAGGACTGACAAAAGAGGCAAGAGTCCAAGAAAAATATAGAAACAATTGAATGGAAGGCCAATGGGGAGGGAAACAATGATGTTGTGTATTTCACATGATTACAACAGTCCTGAAGGCTCATCTATCCATCAGTCAGGCCTAGGACCAGGGAGAGACACCAACTCAGACAAAGCCTCTCTCCAACAATAGCCAACCAGCTCTTGGTCATGCAGAATTTCATATTCTCTCCCCATCCCATGGGATGCTTATACACAATAGACTGCTCTGAGGGGACCTGCCTCCCCTTCCCTTTTCCTTCATTAACAACAGCAGGGGTCAGATGCTGCAGACAAGGGATCTGCTCCAAACAAAGATGATTTAAATAGCAAATAAATACAGTATGTGGGAGCAATCAAAATCAGCATCATGAAGGCCTCACTCTGGACCCAGAGCATTTTAAAGCATGAGCAGAACTGTCAACAAAGTATAAAAGAGAAAAGTAAAAATAAAACCTACCACCACTAGGGCACTGCTGGGAAGGAAAATGCTTCGTGTTCTCCCTAACTGGAACCACACCCTGGACCATCAGTGGGGTAGAAGCTGTGCTACAGTGGCCTTCTGCACTATCTGAAATTCTAACAGACAAATTGGGTTCATCTGGAGCTTTGGGACTTCAGCACGGTCACAGAGCTGCAGCATATGGATTCTCAAATAGAAGATCATGTTCTCCACATAGCTGTTCCTCCTAACGGTCCACCTCCTACAATTTAACTGTATTCTCCCACTTGGTGTTCCAAAATACCTTCTTTCTATTGGTTCAATTTCTGATGCAACAAAGGAAAAGGAAAAGACAGGCGTGGAGGAAGTATGAGAGTAAGGGAGGAGAGGGAAGGAGGAAAAGAATGATAAAGGGGGGAAGGAGGGACAAAGAAAGCAACAGAGGGAGGACAAACCCCTACAGCGTTTGAGGATGGGTTTGTGCCATATGCTGCCTTGCTCTGTTGGAGGCCTTCTTTAGTGCATGATTTATTGGTCCAGGGAATTTTAGGAGGTGGTGTCTGTTCTTCTTTAACTATACAAACAAGAGATTGGACTGATCTAGTGGCTTGCCTTCTAGTTGTATCTCATCACAAACACTAAATCAGAAGAAGAATAGCACATATCTTGGAAGGACTACACTCCGAAAAGGGATCTCTCTCTTTCTGTGTGTGTGAGGTGGTAGTGGTGGGGCTCTCATTGAATCTGGAGCTAGGCTGATTGATAGCCAGCAAGCACCAAGGATCTGCCTGTCTCTGCCTCTCCTGCCCCTGTGTTGAAGTTAGAGATATTGTGCGCATGCCTGGCTTTTTATGTAGGTTCTATCTGAAGATTCAAGTTTAAGTCCTTGTGATAATTCACAAGCATTCTATCCACTGAGCCATCTTACAACTCGCACAAACTTAGGATCTTAATCCCAGCTGATTAAGAACTTTCCAGCCAATGATGGTAATACATGTACTACTCTGTCTCAGGATTCAACCAACTCAATCCTTTTAAAACTGTTTGTGGTAGTTTGAATATGCTTGGCCCAGGGAGTGGTACTATTAGGCAGTGTGGATCTTGTTGGAAAAAGTGTGTCACTGTGGGCATGGGCTTTGAGACTCTCCTCCTAACTCCCCGAAGCCAGTCTTCTCCTGTTTGCCTTCAGAACAAGATGTAGAACTCCCAGCTCTTTCTCCAGTACTATGCCTGCCTGGACATTGCCATGCTTCCTGCCTTGATGATAATGGACTGAATCTCTGAACCTGTAAGCCAGCCCCAATAAATGTTGTCCCTTTTAAGAGTTGCCTTGGTTATGGTGTCTCTTCACAGCAATAGAAACCCTCCCTAGAACAATGTTCTTTGCAGATTTCCAGGCACAAAGAAAAACAACTTTGTTGTTGTTTTAGAGAGAGAGTCTCTGACTATGTGGATCTTGTTGGTCTCAAACTCATGGAGATCTACCTGCCTCTGCTTCCTCAGGCAGGGAAGTGCTTTCATTCCAACATGAGAACCTGAAGTCTATCCCCAAACCCACATTTAAAAAGCAGGCATGGCAGTATTATTGTAATCCCAGTGCTTGGGGGTGGGGTGGGGTGGTATTTTGTGGCAGTATTTTCCTTGTCCAAATACATTAAAATATTAGTACAGCAGGAGGCCTGTGATTGGCCAGGGAAAAGGGAGACAGTGCAAAGAGTTGCAAGGACAGAGAGCGACTCAGAGGAGGGAGGAGGAGACGCCAAGATGGAGGCGGATGGACAAGAAGAAGATTCTGATCCTTTGTGGTTTTTAAATAGCCACAGGTAGTTTATGAGTATCACATAGGGATAGACTAATTGGGATAAGTTGTCTGATCTAGGTGGGCAGCTTGTATCTTTATCAATTGGCTCTGAAATTATTATGTGGACATCTTGTGAATTGAGAATTTATTGATACATAAATCTGACTTGTTAATTAATTATAAGTTTCTAGAGTTTTGTTTCTACGGAGTTGCTGGGTGTTGTGGTGGCTGACCAGAGTAGCTGGGTGGAGCTCACGAACTTGGTGGTTCTTTATTAATATTTCCCACAACAGTATTTACATATGAATAATAAGAAATTTGGGTGATGATATCGTCTAAATATGAGATCATTATGTATAATTCTCACACCTCATATACATAGATTGAAAGTCATTTTCTACAATACTGTCAATGTGCCCCCATTTTGATTCGTCAAGAAGTTAGACGTTGGAACTTTCCATCTGTAGCATCATGCTGGTGCTGAAGATAATTTAGTTGCAGGAATATTGTGGATGCCAGATATTTGGATTAGCAATCTCCCTTTTACAACTTAACAATTGTTGTCTGAGTTTCTCCCACAAGAAAATAAAGATCATAAATTCAGCCTCCTGAAGCCATGGGGCAATTGAATCAAAGCACTGAGCATGTGAAACAGTAGGGAGTCACACCAATATGAGTGAGTGCCATTTCTACTATTTCTGGTTTGTAAATTTCTGCCACATTTCATCACAATGTAGAAGTGTCTATTGGGATCCTTGTACACTGTACTTGGAGCAGTCTCCAGAGCGTCAGCCAGTCCATTTCCAACTTCCTTTCCCATCCTCTCACTCAGTCCTTCCTTCTTCTCCATCCAGTATCATTGCCCTTGCACAAAGCCTCTGGTTGCCTGTACCTGCTGTCCTCACACTCATCCTCATGGGGGAGGGGGCGTTCAAAAGAGAGTTTTGAAACAGAAAGCAAACAGTGACACAGAGATCATAAAAGGGAGAGAAAGGGAGAAATACAGGTCCTTCTGGTTCTTCAAGAAAAACAGGTAAGCCACATTAAGCATCACAGGGACTGTTCCCTATTTTGCTCAATGACAGCTTACATAGGGTGCTGATTTGTGACTAAAGAATTATCTACTTAAAACTTATCCCTTATTTCTGACTAGATTTAAGGCCACATCCATGGGAAAGAATGATACTGTAAATCTGACAAAGAAACCACAGTTTTATAAGCCCCAATATTGAACCTACTACTATTATTTTGCTAAATGGACATAGCACCAAGCATCCCTTTAAATATGTATTTCTCTACCCATAGAATAGTGTGGTTCTCAGACCTCACTAGAGAACTTCATTAGAAACCTCATGCTCTTTGTGTCATGGATGACAGTTAACATGGAAACTCACATGGTCAGCCACAAAAGTACATCTATATTGCATGCCTTCATCCCAAGGATTGGGGACCATAAAAGGGGCAGAAAGGTTGTAAGAATTGGAGGTTAGGGAAACAAGAATGAAACAGTATCTTCTGCGCAGGACAGAACCACTGTGCTCATGAGTTCACCGTAGCTGTAGATGCCTTCACAGGACTCTACAAGATCAGATCAATCAACCTTCCCGCCATGGAGGGTACTCATGAACTCACCGTGGCTGTAGATGCCTTCACAGGACTATACAAGATCAAACTAATCGATCAACCTTCCCAGCATGGTAAGGGCTCACAAGCCCTGACCCCAGGTGAAAATTTATTGACAACTGATGGCTTCTGGAAGAGGAAGAGTCAGTTTTCTTAAAGAATATGGCCCCTAGTAAGTTATCAACCATGCTACTGTGGATGATCCAACACTCATGAGTATACGAGCCATACAAACTGGAGTGGACAAAATGCTCTAGTCTGCTTTTATTTCCATGGTGAACACCATGACCACAAGCAACTTGGGGATGAAAGGGTTTATTTGACTTTACAAATTAGAGTTCATCATGGAGGAAAGTCGGGGTAGGTACTCAAGGTGAGAAATGATGCAGAGGCTGAGCACAAGTGCTGCTTACGGGCTTGCTTTTCGGGCTAATTTTGGCTAACCTTTCTGTACCTCCCAGGACTGCCTTGCTCAAGAATGACATTGCTCACAGTAGGCTCTGTCATCTCACATTACTCACTAATCAAGAAAATGTTTACATGGATGCTCCCAATGGCCAATATGGAATAGGCATTTTCTGAATTGATGTTCCCTCTTCCCTGATCACCCTAGTCTATGGCAAGCTGACAAAAAAACCTAACAATCATACTAAGTTATAAATTTTTAAAAATTGCATGAATTTTAGAAAGGGTAGGGGTGAGGAGTAGATCTGGGGTGATATGATCAAAGGGCATTGTATAAATGTATGACATTCTCAAAGAATTAATTAAAATGTAATATTTTTAAAAGTTTGGACTGTCGAGATAGTTCAGTGTTTAAGAGCATTTACTGTTCTTTCAGAAGACTCAGATGTGATTGCCAGCATCCACATGGTGATCTTTTACTCAAGTGCCCTCCTCCTCTGGCCCCCATGAGCACCAAGCACACATAGGGTACACAGACTTGCATTCAGGCAAAATATCTGTACACATAAAATAAAATTTAAAAACTTAACCCTGGGCAAAGTTTCAATAGTATACGCCAATATAGAAATGCCTTCCTGAAGTTTCTAAGTCCTCTTGGAAGACACAGATTTCTCTTTGGGAAGACAGTTGACAAGTTAAGTCTTTTCACCTAAATCTAGGGATAGCGAAGACTGACTTACAGCTTCAGGAGTATTTGCTAAACTGTCTGATGTGAAGTTCTATCACCTCATACACCATTATTCTTTCAAATGCTAGCTCATGTTTCTGGGTTATGATCAGGATAAGTATTCCCTTTTCATGGTTCTTATTTGGGATGTCGGTGACTATCAACTAGATTCAGCAGCACCCATTCTGCCCTGAAGTCCTAAAGAGCCTAATATGGCAACGAACAGAAATCAAATACACATATAGATTTACAGTAGTCTTTGTACACACAGAAGGCACCAGATAGAACATTCCCACCAAGTTGGAAATAAAAATGAATATCAAACCAAAAACAGTGGTTCTCAACCTTCCTAATGCTGTGACTCCTTAGTACAGTTCCTCATGTAGTAGTGGCTCCCCCATCATACAATTATTTCATTGCTACCTCATAAGTGTAATTTTGCTACTGTTATGATGTGTAATGTAAATATTTTTGGACATAGAGTTTTGCCAAACGGGTTACAACCTACAGTCTGAGAACCACTGAAGTATAACATCAAACACACAAAAGCCAAACAGATGCTGCCAAGATTCTCAGGACAAAGACTGGGATTGCCAAAGAAAACCAATCTCCTAAGGTAGCAATTTGTAAAAGAAGAATGTCAGTTACTTCAGAAAGTGCTGTCCAAGCCATGTATGTCACCACAATATGTTACTCTGGACAAAAACTACTGAAGTTACAACACTAAGCTCAGATGCTGGGTATAGATCCCCAGAGAGCAGACTATACCATAAGGATTTGAAGCAGAGTAGGGCCACATGTAGAAAGACAACCATCCAAGCTTATGTAGAACGAAGGTGGAGAGATGGCTAAGAGATTACAAACCTTTATTGTTCTTCTAGAGGACTCAAGTTCAGTCCCCAGCACCCATGTGAAGAAGAAACTCACAAAGACATGTAATTTCAGGAAATCTGGCATCATCTTCTGCCGTCTACAGGCACCCATTAATGCATAGCATACACGCACAGACATATGCATATTTTTTTTAAAAATCTCTTTAAAAAATTGATGTGGAAGCAAGAGGACTAGCTCTCATAGTATCAGAAGGTAAGCTTCTAAGGTCCTATTCTTGGACTCCATAGTCCTATGCTGATCATGCCCAAAAACCACAGCAATCATGGTACGATTTCCTCTAAGGGTGCAACAGTGGCACTTATATCTTGGGGACAACTGTCTAATTGGACTTAGAGTCTATTACATAGGAGAGAAACCATACTTGGTACTGTAAACTTTAACATCTAAACTATCCATGGCTGGCAAAGTCATGGACCTTAGAGGAGAACTTACAACTATTCCCTAAAACAGTATAATTTCTAATTGCATTCTAAATAAATACTTCTCCTTCGTGCAAATGGTGACTGCTACAGAGATTCACAACTACTCAAAATGCAAGGGATGCATTTTTACTGTGGGATGTCCAACAACTCCAATTGATATGCATACAATGCTACTCCTCCAAGGCTCAGGAAACACTGTAAGAGAGAGTGAGGAGAGATTATTAAGAGCTAGGGGACCATGATATTTGCTACAAAATAGTACCTTCCCTAGAAGCTTGACAACATGGCCCCCTAAACGAGGCTAGCACAGTGACACCAGCTGACATGGTAACATTGATGGGGGAATCTCACAAGTCTCTACCCCTAGATAAAGAGATACAGACATTCAATGGCTGCCCAGAGAGGGAGAATCAATCTTCTTTAAGGATGAGCTCCCTGATAGATTATTCAATCCTAAGTAGTCAGCTTTAAATATATGTACATATGAGCAACACTAAATGGGCTTATCAGGTTGTATGTGCATGTATATAAATTTATATATCTATATCTATCTATCTATGTAACAATAATAAATCACAAATTTGAGAAAAATAAGAAGGGAGGTGGAAGGTGTTAGGGTAGGGAGAAGGAGCGGTTGAAATGATGTCAACATAGTCCTCATGTATGAAATTCCCAGAGAAATAAAAAGATGAGCAGAACTGTTTTACAATGGGAGAAGCATCACTGGCTTCAGAACGGATTGCATTCTTGTTCATTGCCTGTGATGTTTGCCCTGAATAACTGGACACATCCATTACCAAGGCAGGTGTAATGAATTTGAATGTGACTCACTAAGGAAACCTGGCTTCAGGATAGAAATGGCAAACCACCCAAAGGCAAGAGAGGTTTAGCACAGGACTTAGCACTTAAGAACCTGGGAAACTTCCCCATCTTCGAGGAAGGAGGGTCACCATGCTTGACCTGCAAGGATGACTTCTTGTTGCTCAGCATTAACATCTATACCTGTTGCAACACAGTGTAGGATTTGGTGGCAAACAGCCACCCATTTATACTTCCTTTAAGATAGCCTCACCACACAAAAGGTTTAACTTTGGGTCAGAAGGGGTTCTCCAAGATTCACTCTCAGGGCTATTGTCAACCCAGGTTGTCAGCACTGGGCATCTGTGCCAGCATTTATTAAACATTTTGAACATTCATACAACCATGAAATGACTACGAATAACTCCCTTTGTTTCTTATTCTTTTTCTTTTTAACCAACGTAAAAAGAATAAATCTATCATCTGAGATCCTTAGGGATAAATGTTGCTTTGTGAAATCCCAGATAAATGAAATAAAGATTCATTTCTAGAATGAACTAGGAAAGTACGGTGATTAATATTGATCATCAGAACCACCTTGGAGACAAATCTCAGGGCGTGCCTGTGAGGGAGTTTCTACATTGGATTAACTAATTCTGTCAGAGGCACCAAGCTTAGGGCCAGGCCCTGGGCTGGATTAGGAGAAAGCACTCTGAAAGTAGCATTGACCTCTCTGTTCTTGGCCTTGGGTGCAATGCCACCAGCAATCTCATGCTCCAGGTGTCATAATGTCCTAGCCAAGGTGGACTGCGCCTTCAGACTGTGAGCCAAAGTGACCTTTTCCTTCCTTATACTTTGTCATGTATTTTCTGACACCAACAAGAGAGGTAACTACTAAAGAAGGTAATCAGAAGTTCTCTTCCAAGGTTTCTGCTGCCTAACACTCTACAGCAAAAGCATTAGTACACCCTGAAGGGTCTATGAATGTGAGCCCCTAAAAGGGAAGAATACATATTTATTTATTATTCATTCACTTTACAACCCAATATTAGCTCTTTCTCTCCTCCCAGGACCTCTTACACAAGTCCTTCCCCCATTCCACCTTCCCCTTCTCTTTTGAGAAGGGGAAGCACCCCTCTGGGTGTTACTCTCCCACTAAACAACCCCTTACCTCCCATCCCCACACATCAAGTCACTATGACA
Organism: Montemys delectorum; assembly: GCA_019843815.1. Classification (NCBI taxonomy): domain Eukaryota; kingdom Metazoa; phylum Chordata; class Mammalia; order Rodentia; family Muridae; genus Montemys; species Montemys delectorum. The sequence goes on from JADRCD010230719.1 coordinate 56,231, forward strand.
CTAGGCACATCTCTCCCACTGAGGCCAGACAAGACAGTCCATTTAGGGCTTGGAATTCATAGACAGGCAGGCCACAGGCTCAGGAACAGCCCCTGATCCAGTTGTTGGGGAATTTGCATGAAGACCCAAGCTGCTCATCTGCTACATATGTGCAGGGGAGCTAGGTCCAGCTCATGCTCACTCTTTGGTTGGCAATTCAGTCTCTGGGAGCCCCCAAGGGTCCAGGTTAGTTAACTCTCTTGGTGTGAAGTCCCTGTCCTCTTTGGATCCCTCGATCTTTCTCCCAACTCTTCTGTAAGGCTCCCAAAGCTCCATCTTATGTTTGGGTGTGAGTCTCTACACTGGCTGCTCAATCAAGCCTCTCAGAGGGTGATTATGCTAGGTTCCTACCTGCAAGCATAACAGAATAGGGCAACACTCCTATACTGCTGGTGGGAGTGCAAACTTGTACAACCACTCTGGAAATCAATTTGGCAGTTTTTCAGAAGACTGAGAATAGTTCTACCTCAAGACCCAGCTATACCAGTATACTCCTGGGTATACACTCAAAAGATGTTCCACCATCCCACAAGAACACTTGCTCAACTATGTTCATAGCAGCTTTATTTGTAATAGCTAGAAACTGGAAACAACCTAGATGTCCCTCAACTGAAGAATGGAAAAAGTAAATGTGGTTTATTTACACAACGGAATACTACTCAGCCATTATTAACAAGGGGATCATGAATTTTGCAGGCAAATGGAAAAAACTAGAAAGTATCATGCTGAGTGAGGTAACACAGACCCAAAAAGACATGCATGGTATGTCCTCACTTATAAGTGGATATTAGCCATAAAGTGCAGGAAAACCATTCCATAATCAACAGAACCAAAGAAGCCAAGGAACAAGGAGGACCCAAGGAAGGATGGTTGAATCTTTCTCAGAAGGGGAGACAAAATAGATATTGGTAGTTGATGGAAGGAGGGAACTGGGTGGAAGAGGGGATGGCTAGGGGAGCAAGGCAGGGGCAGAAGACCATATGTTGAGAGAGCATGGGAAAGAGAAGGATGATTGGCCTTTGGGGGTTGGGGGCATCTCTAGGACATGACAGAGACCTGGGATGTGAGAGAGGCCCCATAGAGTGTATGGGGGTGACTGTAGCTGAGACTCCTAGTAGTCAGGGATATGGATCCTGATGTGGCCACTTCTTGTAGCCAGGCAGGACTCCTACTGGAGGGATAAGGACTTCAACCCACCTACAAAACCTTCAACCCAAAATGTATCTTGTCTACAAGATATGCAGAGACAAAGTTGGAACAGAGACTCAGGAAATGGTCAGCCAATGACTGACCCAAATTGAGACTCAACACTCTGGCAAGAACCAGTCCCTGACACTACTAACGATACTCTGTTACGTTTGCAGACAGGGGCCTATCATAACTGTCCTCTGAGAGGAAGAATACATCTTAATCCCAAACATGCTCCCAGTACCTGGCCCAATCCCTAGTACTGTAGAATTGCTGTGAGGAAGCTCACAAAACAGCTAAGACCTGCTGCCTGTGAGTTTTAAAAAGCATGGGCTAAAGAACTGAGTGGTCAATGTTCAATTGTTGTTTTTGTTAAGTAGTCCTGTCCTTTGTAGTACATTACACACACATACACACACACATGGGAGGAGGGAAAAGGAAGATAGAGAGGAGAAAGAGGTGGGGATTGATCAATAGTTCTTTGGCTGATCACAGGATTCTCTAAGTAGGACATATTTAGAAATGTTTAAAGGACTTTTTGGTATTTCTCCATGTAGCCTATGTGAGTACCAAGTCAGATCCCACAGGAAACCTACACAGCTAAAGAGAGAAGGTGCTCTCTTCCAGAGGAAGGTGAGACCACTTAGAACTTTCGGGTCTAAACTGGTTGTTAAAGCGGCCTCTTGTAGGATGAAAAGGCTCCTCTTTACCTAGATGTGTGGGAGGGATAAAAAAGGAGGGATAATTGTCCCTAACAACTCAGAACCCAGCCCTGATTTCATATCACCTTCTGTTGCCTCCCTAAGAACTTCCTCAACTAGGAATTATTTTTCCATTTCATAGATGAAAAAAAAAAAAGGTAAAAAAAAAAAAAAAAAAGCAAGTGTATGCTTTTGAATAAATAGCAGACAAACAAACAAAGAAGAAAGCAGGTGCAGTGTCTGAACCCAGACCTCAGATCTCTCTAAACTCAGTCAGGATGTTTTATGGATTGAATGAAAGGAATGGAAGATATAGGGAAAGGAAGAGGAAGGGCGAAGCAAAAGAAACGAGCACCGGTGTTTTTGAGCCACATTCTATCTATCCAGACCTGGGAGTAAAATCACACAGTGTTCGAGAAGCAAGACCAGGCTTTCTCTGACTACTCCCAAGGTAGGTGCACTTTTCTTACCAAGCTCTTCCAGGTCCCCTCCAGAATCCCATAAAGACCTAAAGTCTGTACCACCAAAGCTAGGTCTGACCGTCCTTCAATTGTCACCCACCTCAGGTCCTTCTCTGCCCAATCTGTGCTTCCGTGGCCCTCTCAGCCTGTCCTGAATGCAGTCGGATGCTCCAGGCAGCCGAGTCCTCACCATGACTCCTGTAGGGACTGGCTTTCTCAAGGTGTTTTTTCTAAGTATTTCCACATGGATTCTTTTTGGGAGGAGTGTGTGTGTCTTTAAGTATTATACTATAAAGCTATATATTCCATTGGCATCAGCATAACCACCAACAATTTAGTGTCAGCTCTGTATATACTACTCCAGCTATTATACTAAATCCCTTGGGGCTGATTAAACAATCCTCATTCCAATCCTATGAAACAGGGGCTGCCCATATTGCTTCTTATGGAAAAACAAGATTGAAGAGATTATGTAACAGGTCTAGCGTTACACACACCTCTTTCTCTTTTGACAGTCTTCAAAGTACACACATACATGTAAGACAAAGCAGCAACGTGTCAATATTTAATGACCTTTTTCTTTACTTTCCTCTTTCCCTCCTGAGAGTTTCAAGTATATCCTAAATGCTTTATAAGTGAAAGAAAAAGCCCCATTTGCTGCCGATGGAGGAGTCATAATCAAATGGAAGATGCCCACACATCAGACAGACATTAAATAGAAAATGAAGTGTTTGCATAGCTATGGGATCATGCATCCAGAAGATGGTAGACCCAGGGGATCTCCAGCAGCTTCCCTCTCAATGTTCCCAGCACTGAAGCATCTCACAAACAAGCCTTTACAACACTCAAAGCAAAGGTGACTTATTCCTCCTCACAATCCTGTACCCTTGGCAACAGAGTGCATTGTGAGTCTGCATCAGTGGCAGAGAGATTCTGAGTGCATCCAAGAAATTTTGCTTGGCAGCAATGTGAGGACCTAGGCTCTTACTGTCCTGAGCAGTTATCAGTGGAATTCTGCAGAGAAATACAATCTCCTTCCTTATTTTCACAGATGATTGTTCATGACACTTACAAGCAGCTTCAAATGAGTGCACAGGTTTTATTTCCCTACAGACTTTAAATAACGATGTCCTGCCACAGGCTGAAAATCTGGTTGGCACTGCTGTGGACATGTCAGCTTGAAGCTACAATACCTTTGAGGTATCAAACATATTTGGGAAATAAAAAATTTAAAAGGAAAAAAAAAAGATATTTTCCCTGTGGAAATTTCAACTACTAGAATATACACTTTACCCCAAGCCTGAGTGTATCAGTTACCTATTACAACGAGAATACTGGATATAAGATCTGTGAGTCATTGCTCTGAGTCTGACTACAAGGTTTTCTTTAGCAGCTAGGTTGGCAGACCTGGAACACTGGGATCTATCCTGATCCCTTCCATGTCTGGGACCAGACAGCAAGCAGCCAGATACTTTTTGTTTGTTTGTTTGTTTGTTTGTTTGTTTTTCTCATGGCAATGGTAAAGTGGAAGATGGAAGCAGATCACGTCTACATTGGTCTTCGTTTACCTTAGGTTGACTGACATCTTCCTGGCCCAGCAAGCCCATGGTCTGCCACCATGCTCCCTGACATGACAGCCATAGACTCATCCTCTGAAACTATCAGCAAGCTGGCCGTTAAATGTCCTCTTTTACAAGTTGTGTTGGCCACGGTATCTTTCCACAGCAATAGAAAAGTAACTGAAACATTAGGTTGGTGGCCTATAGGGGCCATTCTTATTCAAACCACCACATTTTCCAAGGAGTAATGTAGAAAGAAAAGTAGCCCAGCATTTAGTGCCAGACAACCTTTTTTGCTTTTCTACAAAATGAAACAATTATCAGTTATATTGAAAATAATAAACTTAATGCACACTGATCTAAAAACATATGCCAAAAAGTTGAAGTACATTTTCTTTTTGTTCTTCATACAACACTTATCTATGCAGAGAAGCAAGCTGTTGACAAAATTGCTTGTTGATATCTACTGGACTGCATATTATGGGTCAAACCATTTCCCAAGTCATTTGTTGGTTTGGGGATCCACAGGCATAATCTTCTGTTTGGTGACGTTCCCGTTAGCAAATTATGTCCCTGTCTAAATGTTGGCTGACATGGAAAACACATTCTGCTCTTTCAAAGACACTTCATCCCTAGTCACTGAGCCCCAGCCTCAGGCTCTGGTACTGAGAACAAATCCAGATGCCATTGTGCATCTTGGCCAGTGAACAGGTGTCAACTCCTTCCATATGACCTAGAGGTAGAGCACCAACCTTGGCCTCAGCTAACAATGTCACCTCTAATCCTTACTCTTTCTCTGAAGTCCCACCTGGCAGTATAGACTAACCAATACTATGCCTTATCTGTGTCCAAATGGCTGTCACCTCACCTCTCAGACCCTTGTCACCACCTCACTGTTTCAGTATTGTTGGTCAGCACCTTCAAAACAGCACAGCTGGGCTGGGGTCTCGTGACTAAACTCCAACCCTGAGAAAGACTTATTTTTATACCTTCTAGGGATTCCTGAGCTATTTAAATTAATTAATTCATGAGAAGCTGTCTTTCAAAACAAACAGTAAATATTTCTTAAAATAGGTTTGTGGGACACCTTTTAAAGCTACTGAATTGTACTTGGTAAAGCAAAGAAAGCAGAAACATTGTTCCTTCATCCTCTCTTGCTTTCTGTTCACTAATTTCAAACAAACAAACAAAAAACCCAACAACCTGCAAAGCATGCTTCAAAAAGGAAAAATAAATTTTGAAAAGGGTGACTGTCAATCATATAACTATGATTAGGCAGAACCCAAGTAGACTGTCCAAAACAGTGTTAGTATAGGCTTTTATAAACATTTAAGAAAGGCAGCAACCCAAACATGAAGGGCTGTGCTAGAAAGGATGTGACAGAACCAAGGCCTCCACTCAACGGAGCAGGTTTCGACAGAATAAATAGTATAACAGTCAGATCCTACCACAGCCAATGCCTCGGAAGACTGTGTAACAAAGAGACTCTCTTAGTCAGGGTTCTCTTTGAAAGACAAACCTGACAAGAGATAAACACACAAGACAGATGTAGATCAGCAGACAGAGGAAGGAAGGCATAGGGACTAATGATAAGAAATCAGCTCCCACAACCACGGAGGCTGAGAAAGCCAAACCCCACAGTGTATGTTAGTGTGCAAAAGACCCCAGTAAGTGCACCCATTGAAAGGCCACCAAGCCAAAAGAGCCAGGGCTGAGCATGAAGTGGGGAGGCTGGCTAAGTCCCTCACACTGTGGGGAGGGTCAGTCCAGCTGGCTGGGGGAAACTCGCCTCTAATTTGAAGAACAATCTGCTTTACTGAAGCCTGATGACTTAAATGTTCATCTCATCCTAGAATGCCATCACAGGAAAACCTAGAATTTTGTAAGGTCAACTGTCAGTGCACCTTGCGACACAGCCAAGGTGACACACAAAACAATCGATCACAAACAGCCCAGCGGATTTGAAAATTCTGGAGACAGTTTACTCAGACAGATTTTCTAGATCGCATGTGACAATTTCACTAAGAGCAGGTGTGTACTAGGAGGAATAGAGGGAAACCAAGGGGAGAAATCATTAACAGACGATGAGTCATCAGATCAGCAGCCCCTGGTCCTCCTTCATCTGCATCTGCATCCTCCAGCAGGGAGGAGGGTTCCGTGGGAAAGCAATCAGAGAGCAGGACTTCTAGCTTTTGCAAGTACGTGCACACCTATGTACAGTCGAGCTCATGACTAGGGTGGATGTTTTTCTCGGACATGTTTCTCTCGTTTATAATTCCTTTGGGGAGGGGGTTTCTCTTCTGTGAATCCTCTGAAGGCTGCAGAGCCTCGGGCTGTAGCAGCAGGCTCTCAGTCCCTGCCCTACCTCCATTTTCTCCTTAAGTGATCTCATTCACAGATTTAAATACCATCAATATGCCTGTGCTTCCCAAATTTATGTTTCCCAGCCCAGATCTTCCCTAGCAAACAGCGATTTCATATGGTACAGCTTAATATAGCAACCAGCAAAAAAGAAAAATCTCACTCCTACCATCAGCTAGCGTGCTCTCTCTCTCTCTCTCTCTCTAAATGATGCCTTCTGGTCACATGATTTGTAAACCCAGAAAACCCATTAACTCTGCACCCACTGCCATTTATAACCTCTGTGAACTAGCTGCAAGGTGAGTATTCTGCTTTTTTTTCTGTTGCTGTGACAAAAAACAAAACAAAACAAAAAACAAAAAAAAACAAAAAAAACATTCTGATGAAAAGCAATTTAGGGCAAGGAAAGATGCATGTGACTCATACTTACAGATCCCAGCCCATCATTAAGGGTAGCCAGCACAGAAACTCAAGCAGCAGCTTGAGACAGACACCACTGAGGGACAGACATTCCTTGCTGATCGGCTGCTTTGTAACTCAGCTCTCTTTCCTGTACAGCCCCAGCCACCTGTCTAGGGATGGTTCTGCCCACAGCAGTCCTTCCTACGCCAATCAATAATCTCTATAGTCTAGGGGCCAGCCTGATGTAGGCAGCAGTTCCTCCACTGCAGCATTCCTCTCAGGTGACTTCAGAGGCTAACCAGGACAGTGACCATGGTGTGCCTGTATTGACTTCAGAGGCATTTAGACTGTGGCTTTTCACTCCAGCATCTGTCCAACTTCCATCAAGTAGCTCCTGGGACCTGGTGCTGGGCTAGAGACCTAGGATCCAATGTGAAACACCGGCTAGAATAAATCTGCTGGCTGATTGATGCCTCAGAGAATTAAAACTTCCATTTGGTAAAAATGCCCACCAAGGTTGGCATACCTGGCTGTTGCCAGGCAACTGTGGGGTAGAGTTTAGACAGAATGCTAACAAAGGTTGCTATGCAAGCCTGAAGACAAAAGTTTGGTCCCCCAAGTCCATAAAATAAAATACAAAAGCTGAGTCTGTAACACGTACTTGTGATCCCAGAGACAGAGTCAGGAAGATCCTTGGGGCTCATTGCCAGGTAGCCTGGCTTTATGGGTAAGCCCCAGGTTCCAAAGAGACACATTCCAAAAAACCAAGGTAGACCACTCCTGAGTTTGTTTTCTGTATTCTTGGGATGAGCAGAAGCGCATGGGAGCTGGCCAGGCCTTCAGAACCAGGACTGTAGCTCCTATTGCAACATTTCTAGGGAGCCGAAGCAGGTTACTGCTAAAATTGGAGCAGGCTCAGCACAGTACTGATGGATAAGCTGATCCAGCTTCAACCTTCTGAGGGGGCATAGGCTCAACTGGGGGTGAGGCACTAGAAAAGGGTAACAAAACTCTTTGTCAACAACAGCAGCACCTCCATCCCCAGACACACCCATTTTCCTGGGAAATCTGTCCTCCAAGCTTCTGTCCCCAATGAAGAGGAAACAGGGGTTTCAAGAGCAATTTATCAGACGCTTCCTGTTTTAAAACACATGAGCACCGTACAGCCCAGAGAACCACATAGCAAACCAGTTTCAGGATCTCCATCTCCCCATGTGTGAGTGGCAAAGGTAAGCAGATCTGCTTAATGAGAGATCTGTGCTCATTTAAAGCATGCGTAAAACAGCCTTGGGAGAATGCCTGGCAGGAGAGAGCAAAACACACATTTGGGATTCATACCCCTCTTCCAGGCTTGCCTTCTCAAGAAGGGACCAAGAAAAATCTGACAGACTGGAACTGGCGGTACCATGCGCCAGGGTCCTTCCTATTCTGCATATAGAACAAAGCAACTAGGGGTTGCTTCTCTAAAATTAACCCCTTTCTATCTTTGAGCTAGAGAAATTAGACCTAACAGTTGTAGCAGGGGACAAGAAGGGAAGGGGGGGGGGGGGGGATCTTCACTTCAAGAACAAATGGCCTTCTTTAAACAAAAGATGGGCTGAGGGGCAGCAAGGGATTTGCCTCTCTTATGAAGCCAGGCTAATTACTTTTCTGTAGGTTTTTCAATTAAATAAGCTCAGGGCCGAGGACACCTTGCCATATGTAGGAGACTGCCCTCTGCTGTGGGTTTTCGTTACTGCAAGACGTTTGGGTGTTTGGATTTTCAGGTCCAGGAATCCTAGGACTTTTGCCAGTCGAGGATGCTAACCTATTCAACTCTGCCCTCTGCCCTCCAAACAGAAAAAGAACCCCGCAGTGTTTGTAACCAAAGGAAGAAATGTTTGAGGGAGCATCCCAGACCAGAGGATGTTGTTAAGAGCAGAACTCCTCACACCCTTGATGACTCAGCCTTAGGGCCAGGGAAAGGCTCTCAGGAACAAAGGCAAAGCAACTATGGAAACAACCCTAAGGCTCATGCGCATAGCACCGTCACACAGTACCAGGTGGTGACCCCGAGGAATCAGCAAAAGGAAGAGAGCGCAAGTGGTCTCCCGAGTAGACTCATGGTGGTATACATCTTCTGTCTCTGGAGGGAAGTCTAGGTAAGGCCTGACAGACAGGGAGAAAATTCGTGACGCTGGCTCGGTGTGTATGCAAGATGGGGGGGGGCAGACGCACAGCACTGTGTGGAGATCGGAGGACAGCTTCGTAGAGTAAGTTCTTGCCTGCGCTTCCATGGGCTCCAAATGACCCAACTCAGGTGTCGAAGCTTGTATAGCAGGCACCTCTACCCGTTGAGCCATTTCCCTTGCCACATAGCTTATTACTTCTAACTAATTTTTTTGTAATAATGTAATTTCCACTGGCAATTATTACAAATGTTCTATGGATATTCCCACATTAGTTGCAAGAAACTTGGAGCTGCTAACATGTCAATTTCAACTTCTGCTGGAAGGAGCCTACACTGATTAAATACCTCTATGACTTAATAACTTTCTTTTATTTGGGGATGAGGGTTGCAAGACAGGGTTTCTCTGTGCAGCCCTGGCTGTCTTGGAACTCTCTTTTTCTCTGTAGATCAGGCGGGCTTTGAATTCAAAGATCTGCCTGCCTCTGCCTCCCATGTGTGGTACCACGCCTGGCTAACAAATTAAACTCTAAAACTTGTGCAAGGCACAACTTTATGAGCCTGTTTTCTCATCTATAAAATGAGATTCCCCTTACCCTGTGGGGTTATATAGACTCACATCTGTATCAGTTAGCTATGGAAGATGTACATTTTAGCCTGTGTTGACCTGTCGGTTTGTATTCAGTCTAAAGGGATTTTACATGAGGTTAGGAAGCTTAATGTTCTATGAGATTTACTTGAGGAACAGGGATGCCTCATGAGGCAGAGACAGGGGTTCAAGTTTCACCTGGCTCTGTTATATCACACCTCTGTTAGACAAGCCCTTTCACCTTCTGAGCCTCCATCCTCCACAAAATAGTAATTGTAAAATAAGAACAACAAAACACTCTTAGATAATAGTAATAGACAAAACATTTTTCTAAAACATGCAAATAGAGTGCACACCACAGTGATAAATATATTCAAGGGGCACTCCTGTGTGACAAAGGAAAAGTGAGCTAATAGTACTTAATAATGGATCCCCAGCCATAAACATTGATGTTCTATAGGTTAAAAAAATATATGAACTTCAATGGGATCCATTTATTGAGAACAATCAAAATGAAATTTCAATTTAAAGGGGTTTTTCAAGAGAATGGAAAGCTTAATGTCCTATTATCCCTAATATTATGATTAATGTTGCTTTTAGTCTAGAGGGGTCATGTTCATGAAATCATAGCCTAAGACCTTAGAGAGTGGATGCAAGATTCAAAAGTATCCTCAAATTATGTTTGGACAGAATGGGTAAACAGAGGCAGAACAAATCTAGCTTCCAGAGAGAGAACACAGCTCAAAAAAAAAAAAAATTAAAAAACCAAAGCAACAAAAACCTCAACTCTCTAAAAATGAAGAGAACAGTCTAACTGAAGTTATGGCTCATAATTAAGCCTGACTTTATTCTTGTACTGGAATGTATTAAATATATGGGTTGGCTTTCAAAAAATGGCTCAGCTTTATTATTCTTGCATAGCTGGGGCTGATATTGCAGGCTCTCCAACTGGGCATCAGCAGAGGTGGGATTCCAATAACCTCAACAGCATAGCCCTGGGATCTATGTGCAGGAACGGCTCCAGGGTGTCACAATTAGTTCCATGTGTGAGAAAATGTTAGCTATAATACATTTATGCGTTGCCCTGAAAGATGTCTTGTTTTCTTTCCTATTGTTATGTAGTTTTAAATAGAACCTTTATATCCCTGCTGTGGGACTCAGATTCCCAAGGATAAACGAAAGGGTTAGAAACAAAATATGTAGATAAAATGTGTCTATCAGGACTCTGGTCATGAATAGCCCCAAATCAGAGGATACATCTGAATATGGATATAGGAAACTTCTGAAAGGAAATCAGTTAACATTCATTTAACAAATACCATCTTTTCTTACTTACTGTGATTTGGTCAGGCTAAGAGAAATAGTAAAAGGAAGCAGTCAGCTGTGAGAAAGACTTCGTCACATTACAGGAAAGTTGAGGAAGGCCTCTTTGTTGACATGGACTCAAGTTCAAGAAATTAAGTACCAATCATAGCATCTAATAACAGCTTTTAGCCAATGTTAGGATCTACGCTAAAGCCTTCATATACAGTTAGCTTTCCATGTCTGAGAGTTCTATGTTCGAGATACATATTTCACAAGGCTATTATAGAGATTAAATGATGACTACCACAGTCTATGGTTGATATTCACAGGCTGCTGTTTCAAAGACCATGTGGATTGAAAATTCTGAGGATATGTAGTCCTATATGTAAATTAGCATAGCATTTGCATATGACCTGTTCAGATGCTCCTGTATACTTTCAGGCACATCCAGCTACAGCTTAGGGGCTACATGGTCATAGCACTTCAGGATAGCTAACCATATGGCCCAACACAAAACTGTAAATTAACATCATGAATTTTTATGATTTTATTTTGCAACTTAATTATGCAGTTCTCATGCATGAACTTTGTAGACTGCCATGCCACAATGTCAAAAGATTAGGCACACATGCACCTTACTCGATTGTAAATCATTTTTATCAATTGGACACAAGAGGTAATGCCATATTCTGTCCTTAGTCTAAGAAACTTTATGGAAAATAAAGGAAAAGGAGTTTATGTTAAGTAACATTTTGAGTAAAATTTTCTATTTTTCAAACATTGACCAACAGGGTACGCAAGGGCAGAAAGTTTTCTATGGAGAAATTTCTCAAACTACAAACAGCAGATACACACTGGAAAAAAAAAAAAAACATTAATGAGCCCAATTACACTGTAAAGGTACAGAGGTGGCTGTTATTTAAATGTTAATGACTTAAGAGGAAGAACATTTTTCTCAAGACCAACTTAAAGAAATCCCATGCATAAGGAAGCTGTGCTCAGCCAAGTGTGGGCGTGGGGGCTGGAGTGGGCTTCAGAGTGGCTATCACACACTAGCAAGTCAAGCTGCCCCATGCCACATTCTTGGGGATGGCTTTTGGAGAAAGAATTACTTTCCAGCTACTGTCTTCTTTGAGAGCAGAAACTAAAACCATTCCTGTCTCTCCATCTGACCATGAGCCACAGACCTTCTGGAGAAGAGCTGAGGAAGACCTCTCACTACAGCCACATCACGGAAGGTTCTCCCAGTCAGACACGCTGTCTTCCCTCAAATTGACGGCACAAAAGTTTAGTGAGATCCAGGAGCTGACATTTATTATGCTAGGTTGCTGTACCACAGGTCATCTTACTTAACTTTTATAAGCACACTCCCATCAAACACACAGATGTCAATCAGATTTTAAAAACAAAAACAAGAAAACCCACCGGGAAGGAGAGGCCCAACTTTCCAGAGCAAATCTCTAACTACCAGCATGATGGTTTTGACTGATGGCCATGTCCCAGAGGACCTTGTTTGAGAATATAAACCCAAACAAACAATGACAGAAGATAAGTCCAGCTCAACAATAGTTGCTCGTTATTTTTATAAGGGAGTTCTGGGTGCAACAGAGTACTACCATCCTGGCAAGAGGCTGCTGCGTAGAGAAAACCTTCCTCATTCTCTAGCACACACAGAGATGATGGAGAAGTAACCTGGCTATCTGGTAACCTAGAGAAGAGCTGAATATAAAAACTGCCCCCAGGTGGTTGAACTCCGGCACTGCATACACAATGTATTTTTTCAAACATTTTGGAAATGCGAATGCTTCAGCTTCTTTTGAAATTCTTTTCTCAAGCTCTGCACCTAAGTCTCTCCAAAGGCAAATACTACTCCTGTCTATTAACTTCTACAGCAGCTTCTGATTCAATCACGACTGGGTTTCATTAAAATACAGTATCATGAGAAACACTGGCCAGCTCAATTTTGTCTTGTACCCATCCATCCTCAGTAGGAGCATTAGACTAGAAAGTGCACCCGAAGTTCTGATCTTGATGACATAAAATTTCCTAGTGGGGAATTATATGTTCCTGGAAGTATTTTGAGCATCTCTTTAATTATACTTGATCCCAACCTGTGCACCATGGTCCACATGCATCTTAGACACCTATAACTGTAGCCCAGAATGCATCTGTGGAGGACACTATCATGGCACATTGTCAAAAGGTTAGGCATGTCTATAAATCACCAAGAGATGTCTTATTGCCAAGAGCACTTGAGAATGAAGTAGAAGAAAAACTACTAAAAAGCTACTTTTTTATGTCCCATAAAATAATCAATCTTCATATACTTCAAAGATATATGCTGTTCTTGAGTTGCCACACACCTTGATACGTGACAAGGGTTTAGGAAAGAACCTGAGATCGTATGCTCTCTATGGTTCCCCACTTGAGTTTCTCTAACTGTGAACAAAGGAAGGTATGTGAGCAGTACTTTTCCTTCTCCCCAGATAACGACGGGATGAAGGCAGAAGTCAAAGGCAGACACTCATCTCCATATGGTGTGATGAAAACAGCTGAACAGGAACCCTTGTTTCTCATTAACTGACTGAGCCCTAACGGGGCACTATGGAGTGCAGGGGTGGGAGTTAGTCTGAAGGTTTCCCATGGTTACAGCTACCATGGAAATCATTTTCTTCTCTGGGGCTTTCAAAGATCTGGAGCCTGGCTTCAATCACAGTTTAAAGGAGAACAAAGGTAGAACATGGACAGGAATTGCTTTTTTTGGTTTTTTGTTTTTTTTTTTTTATTTGAAGATTTAAAAGATTCCCAACTGGGGTCCTTGGAGGATGGGCACAGGCACCAAAGGCAGCAGCAATGTCAAAAGACTCCACATCCAAGTGGCCCAGCAGGGAACAAAATGAACCCTCATGGCCTTGAGGGAAACTCACACTCTCTGGTCCCAAGCAGGAATAGATTGATCTTTTCAAAGTGCCAATGGAAACATGTCACGTCACTCCTGTATAAAATGATTCAGTGGCTCCCCACTGCTCTTAGGATAAAATCCTTAATCTCCATGACAGTTTGGCCTGGACATTTCTGTTCTGGCTCAAATCTGTGTGAGTGTGCCTTGTTTCCTACATATTAAGTAGATTGGCCTGAAGTCCATTAAATGTGTGAGGCTGCTTTCTGTTTAGGGACTTGGCATAAGGACCAGAGATACTCTTTTCCTCATTTGCCTTCTATGCATACATCCTCCCCTCCTCAAATTTGATGGCATCTTCTCTGGGCCTCCTAGCTCTGTCAAGCTATGTCTTCCCTACAGGGCACCTTCTATTTGATGTTTCATACTTTGTGAGCACAAAGAAGCAACGTCTAACCTTCGTGACAGCCTGTGCTTCATCCTGCAGTTCTGAGGCCTTCTGCACATGTGTTCAGTAAAAGCTCAGTCAATAAATGATTTAAGGGTGTGCTGTGAGGAGATCCATCCATCTCTACCTTCCTAGGATATCACATCCATGGCCAGTTTTGAGTAGTCTCATAATAAAAGTCTCATGTTAGGTAAGACTCAGGTTTTAGAGTCAGTATACAAGGTCAGATCAAGGACAGCAGTAATTCTTGACTTGGGGGAATTTGCCCTACAGGTGACATGTAGCAATGTCTAGATATATTATTGATCGTCACGGTGGATGTCTAACAACAGAGCCCCATGCTGCTACTTAACTGTCCTATAATGTCCAGGAAAGCCCCCAGCAAAGGAAAATCTAGCTCAAAATATTAATAGTGCTGAGGTTCAGAAACCCTGCTCCACAGGATCATGGTCCATTACAAAAGGGTTTTGTGAAGATGCACGGCACCTTAGTGACTAACCACCTCTTCTAGCGTACACTGGCAATTTTCCTCCAGTGACAATACAGACATCGATGCTTCTACTGAACACCACAGAGAGTCACTGGCTTGAAATGAAGAATTACAGTGCATCAAAAGGCGTGTGTCCTTAGGCGTTCTATGCTTACGTAGAGTGGCGAAGTAGTCTACACTATCAGAGGCTTCCAGGTCAGAACTCAACAAGAGTCAGGAAATCTTTTCTCTCTGCTCTGATGCAGTTTTTAAGTGTTCCTAAGGTGCATGTGTTTATGGATGAGTCTGCACTGCAGCGCTGTTCAAAGGTGAGCTTTTGGGGAGGTGGCTGGGTCATGAAGGTCTGACCTCATCAATGGGCTATTTTTTGAGAGGCAGTGAAAACTTTACAAAGTGAGACCTAAAGGAAAGCCTATGAGGAAGCAAGCCATTGGAGGCATGCTCTTGAAGGGTACAGTTTTTCCGGGGTCTTTGCTTTTTCTTTTTGCTTCCAGCCACCATGAAATGAGACTCTAGCTCCACCACACACTACTTGCCGTGATGTTCCACCTTGTCATAGGTATAAAAGCAAGGCAGCTAGCCAATCGTGAACCTAAACCTCTGAACATATGAGTCGAAGCAAATCTTTCCTCCTTCTTATCAGTTTTCTCATGTGCTTGTCATGAGTGATAGAAAGTGGACTAACATGCTTGGCGGTTGGAGTGCTTGCCTTGCATACACAAAGCTCTGGTCTTGATCCCCAGTATCACATAAAACAGGTGCAATGGGTGCATTTCGGTGATCCCAGCATGTGGGAGATAGGAGGAGGGTAAGGAGACAAAGGTAATCTTTAGCTGAGGCTAGTACAAGCCACATGAGACCTTGCCTCAAAATTAGGAGCCAAAACCAAAACAAGCAAAGTCACTCTCTGAGTAAGACATCCCTGTTATGTTCACGCCAAGGAGAGAGAGCCTAAGGAGCCAGAAATGCCTGTATTTACATTACTTCAGCTTCCCTCTGTGTTTCCAGAGAACCCCACCATGACATCATCAAGCAGACCATCGACTTTCTCACAATAAAATTCTCCTTCTTCCTCAACAGCTTCCCACTCTCATTTATTAGAGATGTAAAAATTTGGATATATTATTTCCCATATAAAATGAACCTGTTCATTAGTGAAGCAAAAGGCCACTGGGGTTTGAAGGAGGGGGGAAGCGGTATTTGAGGGGGTTTGGAGGGAGGAAAGGGAAGGGAGAAATGTTGTACCTAGATTATAATCTCAAAGCGTTAAAAAAAAAAAAGAAGGGAAAGAAAGAGAGAGAGAGAGAGAGAGAGAGAGAGAGAGAGAGAGAGAGAGAGAGAGAGAGGGAAGGAGGGAGGGAGGAAGGGAGGAAAGAAGGAAGAAGAAGGAAATTAACCTGTTAAAATCCAAATCCTTTAGCTGGGGCTGTAACTACCATGTATGATGACCTTGATTCAATATCTACCCCAGTACTATCAAAAACAATACACACACATACACCCCAACACACACATACCAACACAAATACCCCAACACACACACAAACACACATACATACACAGAGCACTACCACCACCAAGAACAAACAAACAAAAGAAAATACCCCCTAATGTAAATTCTTAGGAACGTAAATATAGCACAAATGGGGAAGAACTGGTATCAACTCAGAAAATGAAGTGGTATTAGAGAATGATGTAACAAAATATTGAGGACTACATATGAGACAGAAGCCTGGGTTTGAATGGTCAGTAGATAATACAGAACATGTTCCCATTAGCTTTGTAACACCTGGTAAACAACTTCATCTCCCTGAGCCTCAACTTTCCTCCCTGTACAACGGCTATGGCAGTACCAGCTTGGAGTGGTGACAGGGGAAACGCAAACACAGCACTTGGAGTTGAGCACTTACATCAGGTTGGGTTGCCCAAGTTTTGGCAAAGATGTTTCCCAAGCTGTGTGTTCCACCAAGAGGTCTGGGATCATCATTTTCTGGAGCTGGCTCCTCGGGCAGGACTTTCAAACAGTAAAAGATGGCTGCCATGTTTCTCAACACAAGGCTTCCACAGTCCAATTACCCAGGCCATTGAGGCCGAAATGTTTATCTGTTCTGTTGTATGTTTCCATCGTGGGCTCTTCAGGTTACAGTATATTTGTGTCAGGGGCAGTTATTTGGGGGGGGGGGCACCTGGTATTTCCTCCCAAAAGGCAACATTCATCAAACTATTGTTGAGGGATACAGATTTTCTATCTCCTAATTCTTGCTCACATCCCACTAGGATGAAGTCAAAATTCCAAATGTTTACTGAAGGTCCAGCGGAGTTGGCCACGCAGGGGACCATGAACAACAGTACTGCTTCCAACAAGGCAATGACAAACGGCTTTCCACGACACAGTTAATGTTGCTCCCACGGCCACCTCTGGAAATACCAGCCAGCTTTTGGTACTAGACGTCCACTTGGGAATAACATCAATCCATCTCTGCTGATCTCCTCTGTGATAACTTCATAACTATTTATGGGCAGCTTCAAAAGCTAAGAAATGCTAAACAAACACGGAGACAATTTGGCAAAATGTTAAACCTTTGTCCTGGCTGACCTTACATGAGTTTGCTTGGGTAATTCTGTGGCCATGTAAATTATCAGTGGAAACCAGATTCTGTGATAACATCTCTTTAAAAAGAAAATCATTCTGGGCTAGACTGAGGAAGCACACAAACCAACACAAGGCTATTTTTAGAAGGCTGGCACTTGAGAAGAGATAAAGATTTTAAAAGAAGAAGAATATGATTACAAGATGAGAAAAATAAACCTGTATTATCTTTCTTCACAAACTATTCTGACCTTTTCTACTCTAGCTCGGGGAAATAAAAAAAAAAAAAATTGAATTACAAATTTCAGCTGATATTTCTGAGCCAGTGAGGGTGCTATGCCCTTAAATTTCTCAAGCAGACCCATTTCATTTTCCAGAGGCAATCTTTCATAATAGTTGAAAGTGGATAGACTAACACAAAAACTTTCCCCTCTTCCTAAGCAGATGGGGTTGAAATGGTTTTCTAAGAGATCACATTCTTTCTTTTTTTTTTTCTTTTAATTGTTAATAGTGAGGACTGGTGTGAACACCAAGACAAGCAAAAATAGAATCCACACCCTTTAAGGAAGAGGAAAAGTAGACCTCTTCACAGAACCTGTGTCCACTGTGGCGGAAAACGAAAATTGAAATTGAATGCTTCATTAGGGGAAAGAGTCAATGGATAAAAGAGGCTTCGGTCCCATCAGGCATCACCATTAACAGGAATCTCTGTGTGATTAGATGCTCTAGCCCCAAGGACTAGCCATTACCGGCTAACATTAAAGACACATGTTCAATAATGAGATTGAACAAACACTGCCGAGCGAGCAGGCTTGACAACAGCAGAAGATAACATTTATTAAATACCTCTATTGGGTCACTATAGTAATTCATAGTCGAGAAAGAATTTAATACATGCCAGGCACTTGTCTAAACATTAATATATTAGCTCATTTAATCCTCACAAAACCATGAACTTCACAAAATTCCTCCCTCCGGGCTAAACCTTTTCAAGGTTATTTTGAGAATGGTTTCGTGGTTTTCAAGTAGGAGCCTAGCGAACAGTTATCTTCTTATATTTGGATGACCATGTTTATTGTTTTGCATTGTGGGCAAATGTGGGGCATGTGTCATTGTTTCCATACACTGCTGAGCACAGAGAAAGATGAGCTCCCCAACCTGGGTCCAGCTAAAGTAGCAAGATCACGCCATGGTGGTTGTGGCACAAGTTTATGCTCCCAAGAATCTCCAAAAGACTCACATACATGCCAGTGATGAAAGCTGCACTTGTAGAAGAAGCCATGCTGTTTCCTCTGCATGGGAGCAAGTGTGCACAGGTGTGCATGGTCGTGGGTGTGGAGACAGAGGACAATCTCCGGTGTCATTCTGCAAGTGTGTTCTGGTTTTTGAAATCGGATTCCTCATAAGACCTAGAATTTCACCACATATGCTACGCTAGCTGGCCCATGAGCTCTGCAGATGTACCTGGTTTTGCCTCCCATCTGACCATTGCTGGTAATACAAGCAAGCACTACTGTAGCCCTCTTCTTATGTGGGTTCTGGGGGCAGGGGGAAGTCAGGCCTCCACACACGTGAGGCAAGTGCTTTACCAGCGGACCAGCTCTCCAGGCTCCCCATGCTGTTTCTTAATATAGATATTTGCTGCTCAGTTTTGGGGGGGGGGATTCACATTGTCTACTTTATGATTTGTGTAAATCTATATGTGTTCTGTTTCAACATGGTGTTTTTAAGCAGAATCTCTATGCTTATACATCTCTGAAAAGATCATCACAAGCCTTTGGATACCTACACTCCAATCCAAACACCATTCCTTATTTCACAGGCCCCCTCAGTTTCAGCCCCTACCCCTTTCAGCCCTCATTTGTCAGGTTCCCTTTGTGCCCCATGCTTCTGCCCCTCCTCTGCCCTGCCACAGGCTCACACTTCCCACTATCCTCATCCTAGCAATAGGCACCAGTTTGAATGCCGAACCACCCAGCTCAGCCCCTTGCCCTTCCTATCTCAAATCCAACGTGACACAAACTCAGATGGGCCTGTACTGGCTGGTTATGTGTATCAACTTGACACAGGCTGGGGTTATCACAGAGAAGGGAGCTTCAGTTGGGGAAGTACCTCCATGAGATCCAGCTGTGGGGCATTTTCTCAATAAGTGATCAAGGGAGTAGGGCCCCTTGTGGGTGGTGCCATTCCTGGGCTGGAAGTCTTGGGTTCTATAAGAGAGCAGGCTGAGCAAGCCAGGAGAAGCAAGCCAGTAAGGAACATCACTCCATGGCCTCTGCATCAGCTCCTGCTTCCTGACCTGCTTGAGTTCCAGTCCTGACTTCCTCTGGTGATCAACAGCCATGTGGAAGTAAGCTGAATAAACCCTTTCCTTCCCAACTTGCTTCTTGGTCATGATGTTGGTGCAGGAATAGAAACCCTGACTAAGACAGGCAGTCAGATGCCCCAGGGCAGCACTGCCAGCCTTCTGCTACTTCATGCCCATGCTGTGCCCACTACCAGCCTTGCTACTCCATGCCTATGCTGTGCCCATTACCAGTCTTGCTACTCCATGCCCATGCTGTGCCTACTACCTGCCTTGCTATTCCATGGCTATGCTGGCTGTACCCACCACCCTCTTGCTTCCTGAAGCCTGTTCTGTACCCACACCCTTCTCCCTGGCTCATGCGGTACCCACCATGCCATTGTTCCTCCAGGCATACCTATGCTATTGCCACTTATCCTTGCTCCTCCCGAAGCCCATGCTGTCTTCCTAAAATTTCTACCATTCTTCCCACCCACCCCTAATTTTTTTTCCTCCATTACATACATTATCTTCTCGACTCATTTCCTGTCCAAATTATGCCATATTGACTTTTATAAGCCAGTTTTAAGGAGAACATTGTTATAAATCACTAATACTGATAGCCAATGCTTAAGAGACTGTTCTATGTCACATGCTGCCCTCAGCACTACAAGTGTGACTCACTTTACCTTCACAGTAACTCCTAAGTAAGCATGATTCCAGTCCAGATTTACAGACAAGGAAATGGTCACATATGATCTTTAACACAGGGTGGATAAGCAAAGCCACATGTATATTCACATACCAGAGCTGTCAAACAGAGCCAGGGCACAGAAGTATCTCTCAGCAACAAGGAAGGTTCTTAGATGTGACAAAAGTCATGGAGGAGGACAGAGGAAAATTTGGTCCCAGTAGCCTGGAAGAAAAGCCAGGACTGCCAGGCCTTGTCTCTTTGCCGGTGGAAATCTAGCTCTGCCCTCCCTTTCCAAGCTCAGGCTGGGAGAAGGGGGAAGTGTATTAAAAACAATGAATTTATAAAATTCTTAGGGAAATGGATGGATCTGGAGAGTATCATCCTGAGTGAGGTAACCCAATCACAAAAGATCACACATGGTATGCATTCTTTGATAAGTGGTTATTAGCCCAGAAGTTTGGAATACAGGAAGAACGACCCACAAACCACAAGAAACTTTAGAAGAAGGAAGACTAAAAGGTGGACATTTCATTCCTTCTTAAAAAGGGGAATCAAACACCCACAGAAGGAGTGGCAGAGATTAACTATGGAGCAGAGACGGAAGGAAGGACAAGCATATAGCTATCTCCTAAGAGACTCTGACAATACCTGACTAATACAGATGTAGAGGCTCACAGCCATTCATTGAACTGAGTACACGGTCCCCAATGAAGGAGTTAGAGAAAGGTTCTATGGAGCTGAAGGGTTTGCAGCCCCTTAGGACGAACAACAATTACTAACTAGTACCCTCAGAGCTCCCAGGGACCCA
>JADRCD010230722.1:0-14363 GCA_019843815.1 Montemys delectorum
GGAGGAGGAGGAGGAGGAGGAGGAGGAGGAGGAGGAACGTATAGAAGAGAGGGCTGGCTGGTGGAGGACGCATGGACAATCCGTGTTCAGGAAGAAGGAGATCGGCAGAGAGTGCGCAGTGCGTGAACGGGACAGATGAAGGCAGAGCGGATGAAATGGGAGCAGCTATATGAGCAGGGGGACTACACCACACCGGGGTGGGGGTTAGGAGTAGAGGGTGGGAGTTAGGGGTAGAAGGAGAGGTCCTGAGGTGAGAGTCATAGGGCACAAGATTCCATGGTAACTTCGAAGTCTCCATACTTAACTTCCTGGTTGGCATAGAGTGCCTTAGAGATTGTATTCGAGTCCATTTTCTGATAGGATTAGATAATTTTTTACTCAACTCCTTTTTATTTATTTTTTTGGTAATATACTTTTATTTTTTTTGTTTTAGGAATGAGTGAGTTTTGAGTGACTAAATTTTCTTTTACGGCTTTTAAAAATTACATTTATGTTTTGTGTGTGTGTGTGTGTGTGTGTGTTTGTGTGCATATGTGTGTGTTTTAAAAAATTACATTTATGTTTTGTGTGTTTGTGTATGTGTGTATGTGCTCACGTGAGCATGCACGTGTGTGGCATGACTGGCGTAAAAGTCAGAGGACACCTTGCAGTGGTCACTTGTCTCTTTTTACCGTGAGGATCCTAGCTAGGGACTGAACTCTGGTCACCAGGCTCGGTGGCGGATGCCTTACCTGCTAAGCCATCACTCTGGCTCTCGAGTCAGCCAGGCTTTCTCCATCTTGCTGTCTGGAACAGTCTCCATAGGTCCTTGCTTACCCACCGCCTTGTTACTTGTGCATCGTTATTCCATGTATGTCTGTATCCACGACATATGTGTGGGCCAGAGGGAGATCAGAGAAGGGGGTCAAGTCAGGATCAGTCTCTAAGTTCTCCTATTAAAATTATGTCTCAAAGTTCTCCTTGTTTTGTTTGTTTTGTTTTGTTTTGTTTTCATTAAAATGTAACCATTTCACTCAATAGGGCCTTAAAAACAACTTCTACTCAGCCGGATCAGTACATACAGTGCATAAAGCTGTAGAAAAATATCAAAACAATGTCCAGAACAAAAAAATAAGGGAAAATAATTATCAAACCTGAAACTAATGGAATAAAAAGGCTTAGGCCTGAAAACAAAGAAAACCAAACCAAATTCAAACAATCAAATAATCAAGTTATGCAGTATTTCCTTGCAGCTGGTTAGTGGCACTGAACTACACCATGTGGTCAGCCTTGAAGACAGGGTAGAAAGGCAGCTTCAGGTGTAATACCCTATCAAGGCAAGTGTTGCCATGTCTCCTTGGGGGCTTCCTATGTTAAGCCTTCCCAGTCAACAACTAGAAGCACCCATTTTGTTTCAGAGCTGAAACAGTGTATAATGTGATTTGAAGTTTCTCTTTGCAACAGAGAAGCTAGCTTTGGAAGCAGCAACACCACATAACAGGGGCAAAGCATACTGCAGAGCTCACAACTGGTACTACATCCAAAAGTGGGCAACACAGAGAATACTGGCATGAGACAGTGGGCCTGGGGCTAAGTTAAAATCTTGCAATTGCAGTGGCTATGAAAATGAGATAGAGCCGTCCCCAGATCCTGTCTGAATGCACTCCTCCATTTCTCTACAAAGGAAAACATTGTATTCATTTGAGTAGCTGGTTTGTATCAGGGGTCTGGCCTCTGCTTTGCAGGGAGGGCTCTGAGGAGAAATCCTCCACCAAAGCCCTGAATAGTTCGGAGGTGCTTAAACCTTAAATGAGTAGTTCCACCAGCTTTCTGCCTCTGTACATTACACACAAACTCTCCCAATAGTCCCAGTGTTTTGACTTAGTTTGACTGGTATACAATTTTAAGTTCCCTATACTTTCTTATTGAACAATTACTCTCAAATTTTGTGTGAAACTTATTTCATAAGGTAGATAAATTTTACCTTTGAACCTCAGGGTCCCAATGTTGGCTCTCTTTCATTTTCTAATAATTGCTTCCAACTTCCTTTACAAGTCATGCATTAATCTAGAACAACAATGGTGCAGTTGTTACGAAGTTTCCAAGATGAGAATGCAGAGCCCACACCAGGGCAATTAGGACTGTGCTATACTGAGCCTTCATACCTCAGTTTTTAATTGGTTAAGAATCACTACATCAGGAAACATCTCGTTTCACAGACTACACCAGAGCAGAAGAAAGAAGTAGAAAATTCAGATATAATGGAATAATTATACACAACAAGGACAACTGAAAAGCAGTCTTGCACAAATGAAATCTATACAGCCATTGTCCAGGACTAAGGTTAGAAGAAAGGGCAGCAACTGATTTGTACAAAGAGCTGCCACAGGCTATTAAGATGTTTCTATCACAGCCTATTTCAAGCAGTCCCTTATTTCAGATGGAGGGATGTGTCTTCTGTTTCTCAGGGCCGCAGACACCATCCTTCTTTACAAATAGCTGTTTCCACTTCTGGTTGCTGATGGCAGTCCTCTCATGGATGCTGTCTCCAGCGCCCTTTAAATGTACAAATGCAGAGACCCGCAGCCAGACAT
Source organism: Montemys delectorum (assembly GCA_019843815.1). NCBI lineage: Eukaryota > Metazoa > Chordata > Mammalia > Rodentia > Muridae > Montemys > Montemys delectorum. The sequence continues at coordinate 2,574 of JADRCD010230722.1, forward strand.
TAGGCTGTGGTCAGAAAGTCTTGTGGAAGTGTTGGGGAAAGGGTTGTGAGAGCCAGAGGGGTTAGGAACCCCAAGAAGAACTACAGAGGCAACTCATATTTGCCCATGGGGGCTCAAAGAGACAGAACTACCAACCAAACAGCATGCATGGGCCTGAATGAGGCCCTCTACATATATGTAGCAGATGTGCAGCTTGGTCTGCCTGTGAGTCCCCTAATGATTGGTGTGGGACTGTGTCTGACTTAGCCTCTGTTACCTGATTTTGGATCACTCTCCCCTATCTGGGCTGCCCTGTCTGGCATCCAGGGGGGGGATGCACTTATTCCTGATGCACCTGGGTGTGCCAGGGTGGGTTGGTACTGCTGGATAAAGGAGGATCCCCTTCTCTGGGGAGAATTGGATAGGGAAATGGAGAAGAAGGAATAGGAGGGTGAGAGGGACTGGGAAGAGAGGAGGGAGGGGCTGTGATCAAATGAAAATAGACACATGATTCAATGAAACTGTGCACGTCCTTTGGCTTTGGAGACTTTCTTTTCAAACATGTCTTTGGCTATTTTTCTCCATGGTCTTCTCTCCTCTCACTTCCTGGCAATGCTCCTCTCCTCAACATCACCTTCTTTTTAGAGACAAAGACTTAGTAGAACCAATTTAAGGTTATCTCTGACTTGCTTCCAAAGAAATGGCTCAAACTATGGGTATTTTATTTGGTTTTGATCATTACTGTGGGAGGGGTGACCCCTAATCTACTTTTCTAACTGCAGGCCTCACCATCTCTCCAGTGGTGTACCCCAAATATTTGCTGTTTCTCTTGGACATGTCTTCATGATACCTTTCCTGTCATGGTACCTTCTCTTTTTCTTCTGGTTTCCCTTTTTCTCTCTAGCTTTTCTAACCACAGCCAGGTAACTCATATCTCATCTATGACTTATCCCTCCAGTAATTGGCTGTACACAATTTTATTTAAATAATGGTTTTAAATTAATTAAAAATGTTTGCATAACAAAAGCTTTGAAATGTGAGAATTTACTCATAGACCTTGACTTTCACTGAAATGGAATTTAGCAATACAATACATGGCAAGAGATGGAACCTCAGTGGAGGTCTTAAAGTAATGAAGGTGACCTAAAGTTCTTGACATAGCCCAGGATCTTCCTGAACTCATGATTCTGACCCCTTCTCTACAGCTAAGAAGAGGCATAAAAAACAAAGATGCACAGGAATCCCATAAAACACTAGCAAGGAAGCCATAATATATACAAAAAGGACATGTAGAGTAAAAAGAGAAAAATTGAATATGTAAATAATAAAGAAGTAGAAAACATAAATTACAAAAAAAAGGTCCTGAGAGGACATTATGAGACCAGAAGTCTCTGTAGATATAAACGGGTTCATTTTCTGTTGGCCATCTGCTGCTGAACATGAGGACTGCACTTAAGAGTAGTTTGTTTGTTTCCCTAGAGACTGTCTTAGAGAAAACTAAAGTTTCAATTGCAAGTGGTCACCCATTGGAGATAATCCTGGGTTAAGGATGGGCACATGAGGGCCCTTCACCATTTAAGGACTGAGTGTTCCAAGGTGTCTCACTCTGCTTAAGGTCTGCCTATGGGTCTCAGTATGCCTTTTGATCTGCTTCAGGAGAATGCTTTTCTGGTGATGGTTGAGCAAGGCACTGGTCTATGAGTATAACATCATCAGGAGTTATGGCTGGCAAATATCAGTGGGAGGTCTGCCCTATTCTGAAGATGAATGGAAGAGTAGATGGGAATAGAGCTGGTGGAGGGATTAGGAAGAAAAGAAGTGGGGGACTAGTGAATATGGAAATTAACACAATATTAAAAGGAAAGAATTACAAGGTGGGAAAAATCTTGATTATAATATGTAGCAACAGGAACAGAAAATAGAATCAAGAATAAAAGAAAACCTTTTATTCTGATCAGAAATTATCTCTCTCCCTCTCCCACTCTCTCTTTCTCTTTCTCTCTCTCTCTCTCTCTCTCTCTCTCTCTCTCTCTCTCTCTCTCTCTCTCTCACACACACACACACACATACACACACACACATGCCCACATACAAAAAAATCAGAGAGAGACAGAAACAGAGATAGACAGAGACATAAATAAAACAGAGACACAGGGAGGATTGGAGAGCAGAGGAGGCATTCAGGAAACAATAGTCTCATGTTTTCTCCATGGATGTTATTTGTAAGGGTCTTTATGAAGTTTCTCTCCACTCTTTTAGGGTTGGACAGTTTGACAAAGACAAAACAGGTGACTGGCCTACAGCTTTGGAATAAATATGTCCTAATCAGGAGATGAACTGGTTCAGGCTCAAGAGCAGCAGGGAGATAGGGGAGCTCAGGGGTTACTGATGGAGAAAAGGTTTACCAGACCTCTGTTTTAAACAACCAAGTTTTACTGCAGGGCAATGAACAAGACGCCAGCCATCTTGGGAGTCTACCTTTTCTGTTAACTATGTGGCCACTCTACTGACATCTCTGCTTAACAGTCAATGTATTTAACTCCTCGTCTCTCTGAGTCAATGACCATTTTTGGTTTTCCATTGCTTCTCTATCACAGATACATGTGTAAATTGTCATGGTGTGGGGCCTCCACCTGATCCATGCCTGTGCTGCTGTAGGACAGTTACTGAAGTTCTGTGGCTGCAGATCTTGGTGACATGATAAGAATGCCATAGTTTGAGACCTAAGGAATCCCTTCTCCTTTTAGCTTTTGATGTTTTGATAATTTCCAAATTATCAAATGTACTTGGCCTCTTCAGAGATGTATCCTCTGAATTTAGATGTCCCTGTTCCCATTATCAATAGATTAAACTCTCCAGCTAGTCGCAGTCATACAGCCACCAAGTAAGTGTCCCAGAGTTTATCCATTCTCATGTGTGTGAGTGTGTGTGTGTGTGTGTGTGTGTGTGTGTGTCTGTGTGTCTGTGTGTTTGTGCATGTGACAGGGAATTCAGTTCAGGATACTGATTTGGAACTAGGGTCAAAGAAAGAAGAAGTACTTCCAACTATTGTGTGTGTGTATCTTGTTAGTTTTTAGGAGTGCTAGATTTTGACCTAAACAGCAAAAAGAAATCTCAGTCTACGCACACATTCACACACACACATACACACACACACACACACACACACATACACACACACACACACACACACACACACATACACACACACAGGCATGCAAACATGGGTGCAAGCATATATATCTATATAGCAATCCCGTGTCCATAGGCACATGCACATGTGCACAGGCACATATGCACAAATGCACATAACATGTTTAATAGTGATCTCATGAGCCCGCCTTTGTAGGTAGTGTTAGGAAATAGCGTGAAGAGAAATGTGGACATGAAGGAGATCCTCCACAACCTTTGGGAATAGGCAAAAAATCCAACAGAAAACACGTTAAAAAGGAGAGGAAAGGAGCAATGGGCACAACTGCACTTTATTTAGTTTAGGGAGACAAGGTAATAATTATGTATAATATTGGTTCCTACTTAGGAGGAGCATGGAATACTGGACACATGCACATGACTTAGACGCCTCAGGTGAGTGAAAGAGAGAGCTGACCAGAGGATGAACAGTGTATGACTTTGAAGCAAACTGGTATTTTTTTTTAAATGCATGCATGTTTTTGCTTGTATGTATTTTTTTTTTTTTTTTTAATGCATGAGTGTTTTTGCTGGTATGGACACGACACTCATGATCGGTGCCCCGGGAAGCCCCGTGTGGTTCTGGGAACTGGAGTTAAGAACAGTTGTGAGCCACCGTGGGGGTGCTGGGAACCCAACCAGGGTCCTCCGTGTCAGAGTCGTGTCTCTGGCCCTGCTAACTTTCCAAGGCCAGGTTTGCAAGCCTCGCACAGGCTCCCTCTCTGCAGCTCTGCTCAGGGTAACTTAAATGTCACAATCTTGAATCAGCATTGCTGGTTCTAGGACGCGCTGGCCATTCCCGGTTTCTTTCAGCCTAATTTCCAAACTACACACCCTGGCGGGGGGGGGGGGACGGTGGTGGTGGCAGCTCACGCCTTTAATCCCAGCACTTGGGAGGCTGAGGCAGCAGATTTCTGCGAGGCCAGCCTTGTCTACAGAGTGAGTTCCAGGACAGCCATGGCTACACAGAGAAACCCTGTCTCAAGCCTCTTACTCCCACCCCTCAAAAAAAAAAAAAAACCTAAAAACAAAAAACAAAAACAAACTACACATCCTACTGTAAGATCCTAAGGCAGAGCACAGGAGGCCACGGCTCTCTCTCTCCTCTCCCTCTGTGTCTCACGGTTCTCAGCACACACACACACACACACACACACACACACACACAAAACCTTCATCCACCACGGTGGGCTGGCCAGATGGCTCAGCGTTTAAGAGCACCGACTGCTCTTCCGAGGGTCCTTAGTTCAAGTCCCAGCGGCCACATGATGGCTCACAGTCATCCTTAAGGAGAGATCGGACGCCCCATTCTGGAGCATCTGAAGACCAACTATATTGCATACATAGAATGAATAAAGAAATGCTGACTGGGTGGGAGTAGACTCGAGGTGTGCGCTAAAGGAAAGGGCATCGGTGCTGGGAGCTGCATCTTTTGGGGAATGCCCCTTGTGGCCTGTGGTATAGCCCTGTGACAGGAGATGCCCCTCGACCCTTCCCCGTTCCCTGTGTGGACTGTGGGTGACCAAGGAAGGGGTAGAAATCTGAGATGGGAGCTCAAGTTATGTCACCTAGTGTGCTCTCTCTCTCTTGCCGCGCGCTGCCTCGCCGATAAGGAGCACGCCGCACTCTGGATTCTTCTGACAGCAATTTATTGTTACAGCTCTTTTAGATGGCTTGGAGTAGAAGGACTTCGAATGCCGAAACCCCGAGGCTTATATAGGCCTCTGGGAGACGTGCTGATCCCTCATTGGCTCTAGCCTTAGTGCCTAATTAGCATAAGTTTCGAGCCTTGCGCAGGCGCACATTCAGGCAGGGCTCCCGAGAAGATTCAGGAAATAGAGAGCCTGCGCCGAGGTAGAGAGCCTGCACCATTATGTAATGGCGGGCGGCTCCCGACATCTCCCCCTTCTTTATTGTATGCTCAAAGAAAATACTCGTTGATCTGTCGATCAAGCCCATCGTTCTACCAGTAGGGCGATCAAGGCAGTTAAACAGTTTTGAGACCCTCCACACTTGTATCCCGTGCAATGGGAACCTGAGCCCTGGGAAGTGTGAAGGACTAGTACTCCAGGCACCTGGTGCAAGGGGAACACGAGCCCTCAGGATACCATTGTCGGGTAATAGTGTCTCATCTTTTGAGCATGTTCAGCCAAGCTTGGGGGGATGCTCCCATTTCCATGGCTAGCAAGGCTTGCGTAATGAGTATTTTATCCTTTTGATGCTGTCTATTAAATTTGCAGAGCAACCAAAGTGTAACCAGCACTCCCCCAAGGACCATACAGCCAAATAAGCCCACCCCCACCCACTCTTTAAAGAAAGAAAAGGCTTCAGTAATCCAGGAGGTCAAATCTTCTAGCGTGACAGGTTGCACGCGTGTCCCATTTAGATCCAGAATCTTCCATTGCAATTCTCTCTGAAGGAATTCTATTTGCTGCGACCAATTGCCTTGTAAATATTGAGATATAAGAGAGCTATTAGCAAGGGAACTATTATCAAACGGCAATGGGGTAATACAAAGAGTGCGTGTAGAGGCCACACAGGACAATTGTACCACCTCCGTTAAGGATTGTAATTGTTGTTGTAATAGATCAACTCTCTGATTAACTAATAAAATACCGGATGCCAGTTGTGAATCCGTTCTTTTAATGTTTTCCAATGCGCTAGAAGTCTTCTCGGAAATGGAATTAATAGCTGCGGCCGTTTGTACTTGATTGGCCATGGCAATGCCAGCCGTGACCGCGGCAGCAGCAGAAATAGTAATGGCCGTTATAATGGCGGCTGTGACACCAAAATCTCTTTTTTGTCTTAATAAATGTAAAATTGGAAAACTATCAGGATCGGCCTCTACTGGAATAGGCACAAAGGTAGGGATGTGTACCACAACAGCTGTCTTGAAGGTACCGTCCCAGCATTCAGTAAGGAAACATTTGGCGGAACCATCGTTGCATTTAAGTTCCGTATCATTCTGGGACAGGGTCTTATTATACACTAAGGGTATGAAGGCTGCCTCCACCATTCTGGCTACAAAATCAGAGAACGGCTCATTATTGCCCTGAATAATTTTGGTTAGATTCCCGGTGACCTGTCCTTTATTAGGTAGACCTTTCCATGCCTTTACAGCAGCCCTATTTATCTGCTCATATACCTCCACTGGGTAGGCGGTTTGATTAGCCGCCCATTGCCCTTGGCCAGTGAGCATGTCAAAGGTCCACTGAGGGTGCCCTTGCGCCACATTTTGTCTCGCCTGTGAGGCGCAGAGCTCTTGAAAAATAGATTTCCAATCTAAATATTGTCCCATGGTTAGGCAGGCCTTGACTGTATTATACCAATCCTCTGGCGTCATGGCACTTAACGTCAATCTTTCTATTAAAGCCTGTGTGAAGGACGCATTCACACCATAAGTTTGTACTGCCTCCGCCAGGGTTTTTAGTTGTTTTAAATCTAGAGGTGAATATTGCCTTGCCTGATTAGCATCCTCCCATACAGGGAAGGCTGCTCTGATTTTTCTCCTTTCTCTGGTCGCAATGAGGGATGTTGACACGACCGCCCCCTGCTTAAATCTTCCTTTTAGATTGACTTCCTCTAAGGGTGGCACCGATGGCGCGTAACCAGGCGCATAAGGCTGGCCTGGCCCATAACGTTCTGACTCATAACAAGCCGCTTCCTCATCCAATTCTGCCTGCTCTTCAGGCGTTAATTCCTCCTTATTCTGCCCTGCCTCGTTTTCAGAGGACGTCTCCTCCGCTGATGATACACCCACTACTAGGGCCTTAAATTCATCTAGGACAGGGTATAGCCCCGTTCCGGGTTCTGTTTGCTTGTTAGTAATTTCCCGCTTACTTTCATTTTTAGGTCTCGAAGGCTTCTCCCCCTTCGGATCCTCCTGCCCTTTGTGTTTTTCTTTTCTCTTGTTTTTCTTCTTGGTACCCTCTCCTCTCTCGGTTTCTGACAAACTATCTTGATGTTCAGACAATACCCTCTGACTCTCCTTGACCTGGTTTTGACACTTCTCGTCTTCGATGCAGGCCCTAAGCATCTTATACAGCGGCCAGGTTCCTGGTCTTAACTTTCCTCCCTCCTTTTCATTTCTCAGATCTAGGCCAAGTTTGCCCCAGGAATCCCTGGACAGGCTCCCAGTGGTAACAAACCATGGAGCAACCCTATCCACTTCCTTTAGAAAATCACACAAAACCTTCTCAGGCACTTTCAGGTTCCGTTCTCTCAGCAACGCCTGCATAGCCGAGAGAAGTGGTTTTATCTGATGATTTCCCATCCTCCTCTATCTACAGGAAGAGGAGAGCCCGCACAGTTGTCTACCTGCGACCTACGGCTCGGCAAGCTGTGGAGGGCACGTACATTCGTTTCCCGGCTGATGCCAATTCAAGCAAAAGCAACAAATCAAGACCGCAGCGGTCCACACTGGGATAAGAAGTGCGAGGAGCAAATAGGGCTCCAGTTTGTCTTACCGAGGAGCTTCCGGAATTCACGCTGTCAGTTCTGAACCCTCTGCGAGCCAACAGGATCCTCCTAGGGGCGAAACGAAAATCCCGAGACGTTCGGCTTCGTTCCCAGGTTTCCGGCACCAATTGCCGCGCACTACCTTGCCGATAAGGAGCACGCCACACTCTGGATTCTTCTGACAGCAATTTATTGTTACAGCTCTTATAGATGGCATGGAGTAGAAGGACCTCGAACGCCGAAACCCCGCAGCTTATATAGGTCTCTGGGAGACGTGCTGATCCCTCATTGGCTCTAGCCTCAGTGCCTAATTAGCATACTAAGTTTCGCGCCTTGCGCAGGCGCACATTGAAGCAGAGTTTCCGAGAAGATCCAGGAAACAAAGAGCCTGCACCGAAGTAGAGAGCCTGCACCATCCTGTAATGGCAGGCGGCTCCCGACAGGTGAGTGGATGGAGGAAAAGAGGAGAGGGGGATGGGATGGGGAGTGTATGTAGGGTAAACAGGGAAGGTGGTTATTATTTGAAATGTAAACATATAAAATGATTATAAAAAAGGAAAAAATTGTCTCTATTTTATCAAATTAATATATTTCTGATGACTACAACAGAACAGGAAAGTCAGGTAATGGTAATTGAGAGAAAAGAGCAAAAAAAAAAAATATGGCAAAGACAAGGCAACTGTGGCAAATGCAACAGTGATATATTGTAATTCCAAATAAAATGTTAAATAAGTGCAAATAAGGCTCATATTTAAAGAAATCAAAAGTTGGCATGTGACAAAATATCACTACCTGTGATAGCATTTTAGTAATACTGTGTTATATAATCAGGTTTTATTCCAGCCAGCCAGAATCTGCTATTTTAATGTCAGACTAATTTCTAACTACTTAGAGGGAAGCTTCAGGAATCTGTTAGGAATAATATCTCACATGTATGTATTGCCTGCTTTATTAATCATGGGTACATTCTCAGTGACAATTATTTTTCCTTGTAAAGGTGTTTTTGTTAATTCAATCATAAATACAAATTTACAATCACAGAAGAGATTCTTGTAAACCATACCTGAAAGCAAGTCTGTCTAATCATTGATAATTTAAACATAAACTTTGATGTCTCATTTATTTTTCATTCATCTAGTGGCTGTTATGTTTCTAGATAATGATTTCTACATATAGCATGCCACCCTGAGAACTTCATGAAAGGACTGACACCAATGTATGATGACACCATTAATGTCATAGAGCATTTTAATTGAGACATCACAGACATGGAGTGCTAAAATGTACCTTCATTCTCTTCTCTTTTCTCTCTTTTTTCTATTATTTAACATAGATTGTTTTCATTCATTATATTATGATTACCTATATCCTTAACCAGTACTTTCCAGATTTTACTGACTCATGCCACTCATTCAATTTTGTACATTTCCTTTCTTTTTCTTGTTACAGATTAAACATCTAAATTATTATTATTATTATTATTATTATCAATCATAAAAACAAAAGGAATAGGACAAAATGAAAAATAAACAGATAAAAGTAGATAAAGAATAAGTCTAAGAAACCTATACATACACAGACTCACATTCACAGAAATAATTTACATAAAAACACAAAACTATAACCCACAATATACTTAAGAAGGAACTTTGAGGTAAAAACAAAAACCGAAATATAGCAAAACAAATGAACACAAAAAATGAAACAAATATAAAAGTCCTGGAAAGGCATTATGAGACAAAGAACCACCAACAATGTCCTTAAATTTGTTTTGTGTTTCCCATCTTCTGCTGGGCAAAACATTTGCCCTTAAGAGTAGTTTGAATACCTCATGAATATCCTACTACTGAGCACATCTCTTGAAAAAAGACATTATTATGAATCATACCTGAAAGCAAGTTTGTTAAATCATTTCTAATATAGACGGGAACTTTAATGTCTCCTTTTTTATTTACTTGTTAGCCATTAAAATTCAAGAAAATTATTTCTACATATTAGATGGCATCCTCAACAACTTCATGGGATAGATGCCAAGATATGGTGTCATTCTTCATTTCATAGAGAATTTTATATTATAAAACAAAATTAATATTGTTTTCTGTAAATGACTACCAACTGGAATGGAATGGAGATGTAGTTCCTATTCCCCTCAAAATATTCAGACCCATTTTGAACAGAACCATGCAGGCCCTGTGCGTCTTGCAACATTCTCTATAATTTCATGTGTGTACCCTTCTTTCTTGTTTTAGAAGTCTGGCTTTCCATGCTGGGTGTTCTCAATCCCTTCTGGCACTGAGATTCCACTTGTTGAACAATGAGTTCATGGTAGGTGTGGGCCACCGCATACACAGCATTATACAAACTGTAACCTTCATTACTTAGAACCAGGTCAAAATTTTTGCAGTGCTGTCCATTCTAATGTGTTGATGAATGGAAAATTATCCATTTTATTCCTGTTTTCAGAGACTGAACAATTAAAATAATTCCACACGAGTATAAACTTAGAAATGTTTACTAGGTAATTTTCAACATTCTTTGTTTGCATAAAATTCCTAAATTGAGCAATCTCACTGTGGTGGTGTGCAAAAGTGACCATCCCATGGAAGAAATCAAGCCTGAAATCTTTTTTATTTGTGATAACATCCCATTGTGAAGTTGTGATCCAGATTCTCCTTGCACCTAAATCTTCTCATCTTCTAAAGCTGACTTCTAGGGTAGAGTTCATTTCACCATAAATGATAACAACCTTTGCTGAAGATGTCATAATTTGTTTATCATGTATCTTAGCCCTTGTCATGTGTAGCTGCAAGGTTTCTGGGATCACATTCACAAAAGCTAAACAGATTCCATGTCCTTGAATTTCATCTCTCATATCTGAGAGAAACTGAATTCCAGGTTCATTGTCTGAGATGACCAGTCCTATCCAAGAGGCCTCAAGGAAACCATGGCATGGGACAAATGCATGTCCTTGGTGGCTACCTGATGAACATAGGGGAACTGGTCATGGTCATTTAGGTTAGGATTAAATGGTCCAAAGAAAACCTAAACGATGCAGGAGAGAAGATGAAATATCTACATGAGGAATGTGATTATTAGGATGTTTGGAATTATAAATAAGTAAAGGTACTCAGCTCTCAGAACTCCTATGAAAGATAGTAAGATTATACTGTAAATATCATCTATTATTGCCTTTATATTCTAGACTATTGATGACATGTCTGAATTCCTAGATCACAGTTTAGCCTGTTTGTCCAGTATACCTACTATCTGATTATTTAATTATTTACTATGTATAGTGTGTGTGTGTGTGTGTGTGTGTGTGTGTGTGTGTATAGCAGCACATTCATAAATGTATGCTCTCCATGTATTCTTCTAGGCACATGCAAATGCAACTTAATGTCGTTAACTCATTCAGTGGCACACATTCTTACCTTTGGTTTCCTATATGGAATTAAGAGTTTTAAAGATGTTTTCCATGATGGTCCTGTAAGGTCTACATCACAAAACGGTGTTTGATTACAGACATAATTAATATAATCTTCACTATTGTTTTCTTGTGAATATAATTTATCCAGAATTTCCACTGTACCTTCACACAGATCAACAATGTTGTCATATACCAAAGACATGTTGATTAAATATAAGGATTCTTGTTGATCTCATCAGTAGCAAAATACATTACCAGAAAAAACTCGGAACTTCTCGCAGGTATTCTAAAACAAGGCATAATGATAGTTAAGGGAGATGTTTGAAACATAGTTTCAATTGCAGTAAAGTCTAGTATTAGACATGCTAAATTCTAAATGTCTTAAAATTGGCCGCATACATTTGAAATCTGTAGAGCTGACTCCAAATTAATTTAAGAGACATTGGTTATTATGATATGGTGAATTCTGTATTCATGAAAATCAATAAAGTTTGTTTTATCTCTGAGTGCCATTGTTGAAATCGATTACAGTCCTTCTGAGTAAGACTGCTGTAAAACAACCTTGGAAAGGAAGGAAGGAAAAGAAAGAAAGAAAGAAAGAAAGAAAGAAAGAAAGAAAGAAAGAAGGAAGGAAAGGAAGGAAGGAAGGAAAGAAGGAAGGAAGGAAAGAAGGAAGGAAGGAAGGAAGGTAGAAAGAAAGAAAGAAAGAAAGAAAGAAAGAAAGAAAGAAAGAAAGA
>JADRCD010230723.1:9788-23335 GCA_019843815.1 Montemys delectorum
AGAGAGAGAGAGAGAGAGAGAGAGAGAGAGAGAGAGAGAGAGAGAGACAGAGACACAGAGACAGAGACACAGAGAGAGAGGTAAGATGGAAATGAGTCTTGGGCGTAAGTCTGAGAGTCAAGCCATGTGTATGGAGGTCAGAGAATAACTTGCAAGGGTACACTCTCTTCCACACAGGTTTCTTTGATCCTACTCAGGTCTTCAAAGTTGACAGTAAGTACCTTCTCCCACCAAACTATCAGTCCTGCTCTGCTTAATCTTAGTAAACACCATTTGGTTATATTTTATTAATGTTTAAAAATCATTCATGGATGGCTAAAGGTGACTAACTGTATCAAATCTTTACTCTAAAATGATCACCTCATTAAAAAGAAATAATTATTATTTATGACTTTTAAGTAATAACTGTGTTTCTGTTTTAAATGGGTCATCAGAAATAAGTGTGTGAATTCTACACAATATTACCAGTTAAGTTAGTTCAATGTTGTATATTTGCAACGCCTCCTATGAAAGCTCAAAAGTGAGTAATCTCTAAATAATTCATCAGTAGCCTCTCTAGGACCTGGCACATTCCTTCGTATCAGCCTATCTATGAAACAAAGACCCACATGATTAAGTAAATAAATAGCTTATACAACTATATCACACAAATTTGCCTAATGACAGCTCATTCTTTAACTAGCTGGGTTAGACACAGAGACAGGAATCAGGCTAATTTATTTACAAGATCAAAGTCAATACTGTCAAAGTTGACATGCCAGGTTCTGACAGAGAAGGTATTATAGTATTACAACTTAAGTTAAACTGTTAAGGTAATAGATGGCTTATGAAGTTTAGAATCTAGGTAGGATAAGCATAATTCTAGTGAACTTACAGTTCTGTGATAGCCAGAGTTGGCAGTATAAAACATAACTCTAGGTATGGCTCTCAGCTCCTCTCTCATTAACAACAGTGGCTTTGGAGATCTGAAGGACTAGTCCAGATCTAGATACACCCTCTTAGAGACTAAGGGGATGGGGGATGGGATGGAGGTTCATAGCAGGTGGGAGACCGGGAAAAGGGACATTTGAAATGTAAATAAATAAAATAATCAATACATACATCTGTGGACCACACCGGGTGTGGTAAGCTCTCGAAACTGAAGAACTCAGCATCAGCCAAAGTGACCATGGAGGAGAATGGAGGAAGTGAGCAGGAGACTGAAAGGTTTGGTTTGTGCCTCAGACTACAGGTAATATAATCATTGTAACTAGGCTACTCGGGCATGAGATGAAGTTAAAAATGAATCCACATAGACCATTGGGATCTCTTCCCCAAGTGACTTTCCTTGACATTCTCCAAGTGAACATTTTGAGGAATGTTCTACTAAGGACAAGCATGAAACAAAAGCTCATTATACTAAAAATGTGTCTGTGAGAAGATGCGTAAAAGATGTCACTGTACCTCTCTCCCAGTGCTCCTAGCAAGCTTCCAGGGTTGAGAACCACTGAAATAGAGGAACGTAGAATTGATATTCTCTTTCTCTGTTTTGAATTGTTTTATGGTTTTTAAGTTTTCTTTTTATTTTTATGTACATTAATGTTTTTCCTGCATGTATACATGCATGCACTGCATGAGTGCTCACGGAGATGAACAGAAGGCATTGGATCCCCCTGGAACTGGAATTATAGAGGGCCATTAACCACCATGTAGGTTCTGGAAATTGAACCCTGTGGTTCTGGTTCAGCCTTGCCGCTGGGGTGTGGAAACTCTGCCAGGCAGAAGAACGCAGAACACTAGACTGCATTTACCCTGCATCAGGTAGGTGTTAGACTTGCAGAAAGGGCCAGTACAATGCTTAGGGGGTGGGAAAACACAGCTTAAGATGTGGACCTCAGTTCAAATGAGAGATGGCGCAGGCTGAGGTCAAAGCTGGGGTTCCCTGACTTCCTGGCATCCAGACACGGCTGGAAACCACATGGAGGAGGTGGAAATGGTGGGGGCCTCGGGCCTGCTAAGAAAATCCCAAGACCAGGGGAGGGCAAACTCTGGTTTAGCTCATCCTCAATCATCAGAGAGCAAGGAGGGGCCGCAGTCTGTGGGAGACTGAGCCACCATGGCTCTGTAGACGAAGGTTTTCCTCCATGCTCCCTAAGGTAATTCATGGTGAAAGAGACAGTCCTTGGTTCCAAATTGTTTATTGATTGTTCATCGTGGAAAATGGGTGTATACAACTTCCCCAGGGTGGACCTGAGATTAAATACCCTTTACAGGAAGGAATGTCCAGGAAGGGAAACTCTTTGGCTAAACCCTTAGGGGACCATCTAGATACCTCATTAGCATGGAGAACTCCGTTCTGGGCTACGGAACCATAGGTCACGTCCCTATGTACAGAGTGTGGTCATGTATTCCAGGCCAGAAATTCTGGTAGGGAGCAGGGAAACTTCTACCATCCTCAGAGGGGCACAGGTGTTTCTGAACCCACCCATTCTTACCAAGTTTACTGGCGTAGTCCACTGCCCCACAGAACTCAGGTCCTCTGAAAGAGCAGTCTGTGTTCTTAACTGCTGAGTCATCTCTCCTGCCTCTAGTGTTTTGTTTTGTTGGTAAACAAGCTTACACACATAGTTAGACTCTGAAAAAGCATCCATTTCAAGAAAGGACAGTCCTCTTTGTCACCATAACTCCACAGCTCAATCCTGCCAGAATCAACCAATGAGCAGCAAGTACACTAATAAAAAATACTAGGAATCAATGTTTATATCTCTGATATAATTCTGACAAAAAGTAAACGCCGTTGAATCAAAATCATATTTATTGGGAAACGGTAGAGAGAATTCTCACCCGGGATTCATTTCCAACATAAATGTTAAATGTTTTTGCTCCCTTCAGATCCCTAACTATTCCCACTAAGGTTCATAAAGTCTATTGTTGTCTGCCTAATCACATCAAGTTTGTCACTGACATCCTTCTTTCCAAAATTGTTCACAAAACATCTCCAATTCTGTGACTCTGGGATATGGCTAAATAAATCAATTCTTGCCTGAGTAAAACCAGGTTTCTGTTTCCCTCCACCTATCCTTCTATCCAAAGATTCTTACAGCTGCCCTAGATAAGAAATTATTTTGCATATCTTTATCATAGCTCATTTTGGTTCCTCTGCATGGAGTCTGGAAAACAGACACTACCAGCTCACTCCACATGAATGTCTCTCTCTATTCTGCTTTTCAAGAGTCCTTTTACAACTAACACTTCTTTCAAGACACTTCTCCACCAGTGCTTCCCCCACCCCTACCCCATTCTAAAGCGGATCCTGTCTTTCTCTGTATTCCGGGGAAAAGCTTGTGTCCCAATTGTATAACAGTAGTCCTGAAATGCACTGGATTCACAGTCTCCTGAATTCAGTGTTATTGATAATTCTTGGTCGTGGGATGTTTAACAGAGCCCTTGGCTTTAAGCCATGGTCTGCTAAATTCACTCTCCTACTGCAGCTGAAGCTCTGCAGACATTACCAACCCTCTCCTCCTGACAGAAGTCACCCTTGTGTGCTGACCTTTGTTTTCACTTCTAATAAATCAGTAAGTTCTTCAAGAATGAAAACGTGCTTTTATCTTTGTTAGAGTCTAGCAAAGGACAAGATGAGCTACAGACTCTCAAAAACTGTTTGCTAATGAATGATTACCTTTTAACCAAAGAAAATGTGGAAAATTAAATGAATCAACACTTAGTCCTTATCAAGACAGTACTTTAGTGTTTAGTTATTCCATTACTAATGGGATTAAAATTTTCAATTTCATCTAAACATTAATCACATTAAAACCCAATCAGCTCACCAATAACTAGAAGTAATTTATACTGGGCTAATATGTCTTTGATACAAAAAAGGAAAGAGAAATAGGATTTGTGGTATGCAAATTGATTTAAAATTATGTCTATTTATGTAAAATTCATGAATTAAAACTACTCAAATTTAGTTAATAAATTAACCTCATTTTTAAAAAATATTCAACTAGTATATTTATATTCTGTACTTTGACTAATTAATTCACTTAAAATATTTCTTCAGCTAGTATTTTTTGTGCCTCATAAACAATATCAATATTTATTAGCTGAAAGAACCCTCAAATATAAATAGCACAATTTCTTACTAAGGCTTTCTTGCTCTTAATAATGATGGCATTAATTTTGGTGGACTTGATAATCCAAGGATTTTAGAAACTAGAAACATATAATTGCACTGCAATTTTAAAGTTTATTCAAAATAAATTTCTATTTAGCATTCTTTCTATATGTCAGAATTTAAATCCATGAGCACAAACACACATGAGTTTTAAATAAAAATAAATTCCATAAGTAATTTAAAAATCCAAAAAATACCTAAAGTTGAAAAGTTGTTATAACTTACCACATATAATTTTCTATAACTTGCCTTTGAAATAGAAGAGTTGGTCATGATTTGTTTTGAACACCTTAACATTTTCTATCTAATGACAGATGGAAAGTACAGTTCCTGAAACATAAATACTTCTGTCCCGTGGCCCAGTGATAACATGCTTAGCTGAGACACGGGTGGGTGGGGACACGCCTGGCTATGTCTAAGACAAGTACATTTCACAAACCTTACATCCAACAATAAAATAGCAAGAGGCAATCACTCTTCTCTGTTGAATGAAGCAATTTTACATTGAATGAGGATAATGTCAGAGGAAGCTTCATGTCAGCCTTATTTTATAGACTCTTAACTCTGTAAACAATAAAGCCAATGGGTTTTTTCTTTTACATTTTTTCTCAGCCCTCATTTAGAGAAAGTAAAAATAAAAACATCTCTTAGATATTGGAGTCTGGCTAACATTTTACACACATGGTGACAGAAATCACTAACCAATCACAGAAATCTACCTTCAGCTTTGGTGTCCTTGGGGCTTGGCAGCTTTGGGGCTTCTTTTATTAGATTCCATTTTTAAGTGTTACTTTTCTAAAACATATTAAAGATTTCCATGCATAATTTTATATTTTACACTTTATTATATTAGTATGTCATTTCTTAAGTTCTAGACAACTAATTTTTAAACCAAAGACTCACTAAACTATGACCAGATTTTGCCTATAACCTACAAGGCATTTTATATGAACTGTGACCTGAGTAATTTTCACAGTTTTAAATGTTTACAAGAAAATAAAACAATAACATTTCATTTAAAAATGTAAAGCTACAAAAAATCATAAAATTCAAATGCAAGATGTTTATAATACACTGTTACTAGAACATAGCTTGTTTGCACACACTAGTTTCTATGGTTTTCTTTGAGCTACAGTGACTAATGAGATCAGTAGAGACAGATATTTACAAAATATGGAACATTTCCTACCTGGCCTTATATGTTGGACCAGACTAAAATGATAAAAACAATTAGCATATGACTATAGACACAAGTTTTAAATCCAGACTTTAGAACATAATGTTGCTAAGAAAATTTAATTCAATAAGTATATTTTTATTTCTTTGCTATTAATTTTTGTGAGCCTTGGTGAAGGCCACTAGTCATTAGCATTCAGCATTTGGAAGAGCCCTGTTGAGCTGACAGAGCTGATGGGCCACTGCTTAAGGTACCTCTTTTCCTCATCACTGAAGAAATGGAAGTTAGCATGCTATATAATTTCCCACTTGAGATCACCTTGGACAGCTAATAACAATGAAGAATAGCCCTAAGTTTGTAAAACTTTGGCTTAGGGCTTTTTTCTGCTGCATCTTGGCAAGGTTACAATATCTACTTCCCAGCTAATCCATTTTGCAGTAAAAACAAAGCACGGCAAACAAATCAACCCTAATTTATAGTTTTGAGCTAGTTTACATCTCAGCTTACATCCAGAAAAACAATGCATAAATCTGGTAAATTAGTCAACAACGAGAGTTTCTTACAAGGAAGTATTTCTTACTTTTTACAGGTTTTTAGATAATAGAAGGTATCATCAATTTCTCCTAATTATTCTAACCCAGGCCATTGAAAGGGTTACAGAAACATGGGAGTCTTTGGAAATTTAAGGTTGGATACCATAACATTATAGATTATAGTCCAATCATATGCCCTTGATTCAACTGATCAAAATTTACCTTTAAAATACAAATTCCTAGTATTGAAATTCACTTACTATTATCTATGTGTTATACCCATCTTCAAGAGGAAAATATTGAGCTACAAATGTCTTCAAGTATGTAATTTACTGGAGTATCTACCCTACTCTTGTTACAGTGCTAGGCAACTATTAAGAATGATGGCTATATTTTAAGGACATTTCTAGAAAATAAGTTCTAAAACAAAATTAGATATAGTGTATTTCCAAAATTTTACATTTTGCTAAGTATTATCATTGTAAATAAAAATTGCTGGGGAAATAAATAATTTGTAACTTCATACTACAACTCAAGTAAGAATTCTGAATTATGTCGCACTAGGAAAGGCCAGTGGTTGAAAAGAAAATTAGACCAGATTTTCCCGTGTATATGAAGAGAAATCCTAAACCTTTACATAAATTCAATGCCTTTGTTTTCAATTGTAATTAAGCATTGTTTTGCTTAAACTTGTAGAGCAAATTATACAAAACTAATCAGGAAGAGCAAAGGACTCAAAGGCTTATTGTCTCAAATATATGGACCCCAGAAGTAAGACCTCCACTTTAAACCAAGAAACTAACTAGTTCTGGCAAGTAGAAAGTGGAAAGAAGCGCGGGAAAGGAAGGGTCCTCCTAAAAAATGGAAATCAAAGGTATTTCATCAGTCCTGGGTGAGTTCCCACAAGTCATCTGAGATTCGAGGTCAATACTTAACAATGGGAAGCTGGGAGTTAAAATTATTTTCAGCTAGAGAAAAATCAAGCTACAATTATTTCCAATTATCATATCATCTTTGTAACTAGAGATGATGCCACCCACATCCAGCCAGATTCTCTGGTGCAATGGAGCCTTGATTAGAAATCAGCAAATACAAATTGTCTGTTTGCTTTCACTACCAGATTGTCTCTGGGCTCTATCAGCCTGGAAGTGAGCAAAGACTTGAGCTTATACCAAACATACAGTGGTCCTGTACAAATTTGGACCTCAAGCCTTAAAAAAGAAAAACGTCCAAAGAGCTAGTCTTTTCTTCAAATCTCATCAAATTAATCACAAAGGACTTACAGTGTTCAAAAATCTAATTTTGTGAAATGCAGAACAATTTTTTATGTTTCCCAGGCAAATACCTATCGCCAGAACCTAAAACACTGTCTAGGGCTTTATTAATGGTTGTCTTGTGAGAATTACGAAACTATAACTAAATTAAAGCAAGTTTTCCACACTCACTCAAGGGCAGCCTTAGCAGCCACTCTGAGTGGCTTCAGCCCTGGGCACTTACCCAAGTCCTTGGTTCTGTAGAGTCAGCTGTCCTCCATGTGCCTGGTTCACTGCATGTGACAGTGTTCAAATGCCTACCAAACTCTTTCAGAAAAGATTCCAACCTTCAAATGAGAGGAGTTGCTCATTATGAAAAGTCCTTTCAAAAAAAAGAAAGGAAGGAAGAAAGAAAGAAAAAGCTTGGGTTTTTAGACAAGCAAAAAAAAAAAAAAAATGCTTCCACAGGTCTGAGATTTTGCAAGATTAATCATCACCAACATGAAACTTGAGCATCTTTCAGTTTTCATTTCACTAGCATGCTCCTATTTTCCATACCTGCTTTTGATCTTCCATTTTGCACTGTACAGGAGTCTTGTGTGGTATGTGTGAAGAGAGTCTTGGTCAGCCTGATGAGGGAAAGCCTGCAGGTCTAGAAGGGAAAAAAAATCATAGAGTAAGAAGCCTTGGGATTGAATCAGGAACTAATCTGCTCCACTGTCAATGTCCTCTTGTGCTTCATGAAAGACTGCCTGAACCTTTCAATGCTACATTTCATGTAGTGATGAAAATGGGATATGGAATATCGTTGTGAAAACTGGCTTGATGTGGATAATAATGACTAAAAGAATGTCAATGCAAACAAATCAAACAGGACCCAATTGTGAAGAAGGAGCCCAAGCATCTGTACAATCTCTGCTTTTGTTTAGGGGCTTCCAAACAACTCTTACCCCCGCAATCCTTGGGAGTCTTGCACCCAGCTAGAAGTCAAATAAGCATTCCATTCAAATAGCTCCTATGACTTCTTATTGGAAAGAAGAGTGGGAAGCTGGGACTCATGCCTTGGGGATGCCTTTCAAAGCACTTCAAAGAAGCTACAGCAAAGCTTTATTCTGTGTGCTGTTATTCTTGGGAATAACTGTACAGGAGGAGGAAGCCCATTGTGTTGATTTATAGCATTTCATTTATACTTAATAATGCCTCTCCTGAAAAGGCACAATGTTCAGCCAGTAATGCCACTGGCCTATACCTGTAAAACACTTCATTTTATTCAATTGACTCAGAGAACATTAACAACATTTAAGTACTCAGTTACCTTCATGTTATAGGCAAGTTGCCTATGGCTATTGTGAATTAGGATTGAAACTCAAGAGTTCAGTCTCTTTAAGATTTCTAGCCAACCCTCAAAATCAAATGCTTTTCCTAAACAGTAAGTGATTTTAAATCTAATGTAACCAATGAAAAATAATAGCCCAAGGCTACTCACAATGCCTTCTACCTCTTATTTAATGTTGAGAATTTGCTATTTTCCATACCAAGAAAATCCAGGCTCTGTTTTACAAAGGTGTATCAATTCTCTAAACAAGCTTAATATTCTTCTACATGAGTCAACAAGAAATATAGAAATCTATTGATTTTTCAAATTCTACTAATATAAGCTTCCTAACAGGGCTGAACATACATCTCCGTGGTAGAGAACTTTCCTAACATACACCAGGACCTGGATTCAATCTCTAGCACTGGAAAAACAAACAAATACTATATATATAAGCTTCTTTGAAATTTTGTAATTTATTAAAACCATAAAAACAATAATAGCAGTCCTAGTGTAGTTGTAATCATAATGACAGGAGAAACATCTTCTGTTCATTTCGGAAAGCTCTGGCAGGTCTGTATAGACATGAAGCTTTTTGAGTCAGATGTTTCCCAGAGTTGTTTCAGGCTTTACATTGAACGTATACCAGCCATGACTTCCATAGTTTTAAGTCTTAAGATGAAAATGCAACAGGTTCAAGTAGCAATTGATAAATTCCGTCATCTCTAGCATGAGAATTGGTTGCTTTAGTCATATGAGAAGCAAGCATTTCATAAATATTGAATACCACTACCCACATACTATGCAAGTTGGTTAGCTAAAAAGACAATAATTCCATTAGAGGCTTTCAGCAAGGAAAAGATGAAGCAGTTCAGATACAGCAGCTGACATTATTTATTACCTTTTTCCTTTGAAAATGTGGTTCGCAACAATGTCACTTATCCTACAAAACTCTAAAAGAAAAATTGTCAGTCACATGTAAACTCTAAGCCCCTAATCAAAGAAATGTCTTGTCTTAAAGGCTATATTTTTGGGCTAAACGACTGAGTAGTTGTGCTTTCTGATAATACACATATGCTACTAGCAGAGGATAATCTTAGTCATATCTAACGTTCATCAGCATCTGATAGCACTAGAAACCGAGAGTTAAGCAGTTACCTGTCCAGAACAGGCCGAATGTTTTATAATCACAAAGTGCCAGTGCATACCAGTTCTTACAAGAGCTTGAATTTAGAGCAAGAAGGCACTCTGGTTAGCAAGACTCTTCAATTAACTGGCTCTTCCCTCCTATACTCTAAAGACCATTTAACTACAACCTTCAGTGAGTGAGTTACTTCAGCTAGAAAAAGAAAGTGCAAAGCTCTCCCTCCACAACACAGTACATGAGAGCAAACTGGTTTATGTAAGTTGGAATCATGGGGGCATACTTAAGAGTTTTGTGTCCCTTGTTTCATTTGGAAGAAATGACTTTTCAGTATAGAGAATCAGGATATACTTAGGCTCTGCAATCAACCACTGTATAACAAAGACAAGAAAGCAACTTGCAGCTTGATATCTTTGTGTGATAAAATGTTTAGCATCACATTCAGAATTCCTTTGTGCTCTAAAATGGGCCCAAACTCAAACACGTGCAGCAACTTACAAATACACATACTTTAGTTTTCATTTAGGGTAAAATACTCAGTCCAACAGCCATAAAGTATATTTTTAAATTTTTATTGTATTATTATTTCATTGTACCGTGTTACAGACGGATATTTTCCACAGTAGTGTCATTTTACATTGAATGTACCCTCCACCATTTCTTTTTTTTTCCCTCTTTCTCCCTCTCATTAATTGCCAGACCCAACCCCAACAACACACTCAGGTCCAGTTCTTTTTATTTTTTATCTTCACTTGGTATATGGATATTTTATGAGCAAAATCTAATAGTGTTCTTACTACATGCAGAGTTTAGAAATTGGACTTCTCATGGGTTTCTCACAAAGTTTGTTGTAACATATGGACTCCTGATTTAGCTCTGTCTCAGAGGAGTTTAAGCTATGCATTATAGACAAGTTATAAAAACACATTTAGCTATACGTGAAACCGTGTCTAAATATATTTCGTGTACAAGAGCAAAGGATTTCTCAGCTCAACAAATAATCTACAAATTACTTCTAAATTAAGGAATCTGACAGCAGAATGTTAGCTTGTATGTGTGTGTGTCCTTGAAGCAGGGTCTCACTATGTAATCCAGACAAGCCTCAGAATTTGCAGCTATCCTCCCGAGTTCTCAGCATGCACATGTGCCCCTCTCAAACTACTCTCTCCATCTAGATCAACATAAAAGTGCAAATCTGTAAACTAGTTAAGAAGCACATATAAAACTGAAGTCATACTGTATTTATTTTATTACAAAAGGGGAAAATATTACTTAAAAACTGTTGCGTTCATAACTTTAAAGCAGCAGTGGAAAGACGGATGTAGTGTTGTCTGTGTCTCTGTTTTGCATGACATATCAGTTACTGTTTGCTCTTTTGGATGTTTTTAGACACTGCCCTTACGTGTATGACTTGATAGATGCTAGACACTTTCTATGAAAAGTCTGTGGCTGCAGTATTTTCAGTTCTATTATTTCTTGGCAGTTGTGTATTTACAAGTGGTCAATTCCAGGAACTAGCTTTACTAGGTAACTGATATCGAATAATTTTAAGAAAGCTTTTAAATCACCCTCATATTTGCAAGGCATTTCCTTGTTTCTTGGATTACTTCAGCATACTTATTTCTGGAAATGCCTGATCAAAACCATTAGACTTAAAATAATTGTAAATTGAAGTGCTGATGGCTATTATAAGGCAATTACTGCATCCACTCACCAATATTGCCCTATTTGCCAATAAAAGTGCTGGAATTGTGGTTTGTATTTCCAGTGGCTCTTTGCTGAAAGCCACAAACTAGATTAAGTTAGGAAAAATGTTCTAATCATATTTCTGTTGTCATAATTAGGCAACAATATGCCTTTTAAACCAAGGATACTGAGCAACTTCTAAGCTAAAAAACAGAATCTTATCATATTTTCATACTTGTGGTGGAAGTGTGGACATTTATCCTGAACCCTATAGTCAAACTGGGTGTCGTTTCTTCCTTAGAAGAGGAATCATCAAGTATACCAGGGCTGGAAGGTAATGTACGTTTTCACTGTAAACTACCCACCTAACCTAGATATGGATCCATCTCAAGGGGAGTAAGAAACATGTCCCAGTAGGAAATACAGAGTTTCCCTAATGGAGGAAAGCTTGCCTGAGGGCTGCAGTAGCTACACTCCTGCACAAGGTTTTTGTTTGTTTGTTTGTTTGTTTGTTTTTAGATATTTTCTTTATTTACATGTAAATTTTCCCTTTCCCAGTTTCCCCTCCAAAAAACAAACAAACAAACAAACAAACAAAAACAACAAGAACAAACTTCTTTTGCCTCCCCCCTCCCCATGCCTGCCACCCCACCCTCTCCCACTTATTGGCCCTGGCATTCCCCTACACTGGGGCACAAAACCTTCACAAGGCCAAGGTCCTTTCCTCCTATTGATGATCAAATTCCTGCACAAGGTTTTTAAGAAAGAATGCATTAACCAACATGCCCAGAAATCCAATTATCCAAGAGAAAGATGATCAAAACTTGTGTTCAAACCCATCAGATTTTATACTTCTACCTCATGAAGTGTAGTCATCTGCACATAGTTAGTCTGGAGTAGGTTTTTGAACTTCTCTTTTCTAAAGTCTGACGAGACCATGTCACCATCTCACCAGGAAAAAAACTCAGAATCATTTCTTGCTAAAAAAAAAAAAAAAAAGTCTATGTTCTTTTTAGAAGAGTACTACCCTGTTAGCTAATAGTGGTGCTCTCTTGAGCTTAAAACTGAAACTTTGGCGTCGTTTATACATTAATTATTCTACATATCCATTGGCCCAACATCAAACTTTCATGTATTGCATTGAATCATATAAAATATGTGACAATTTGAAGGGAAAATAAGTCAAAATAGGAAATTCTTGATCTCAGTTGTCTACTGGATTGGTCATAATATTATAGATACTTTTTACACATTTACAAGAATATTAAATTGAAACTATTAACAGAACAGAGGATAAAAGACAAAGAGCAAAATTAATCAGCTTAGAGTTTCCAGATTATGAAACATTGCTTCAACTGCAGAACATATAGATGAAAATACAAAGTACATGGGAAAGAACTCAATCTCTGAATCATTTTTCATGAGTGGAATAAAGCTATTCAATTTTCTCTGTCATCTTTTCAATATTTCTCTTTCTTATAGCCTACTTCCATGTAGTCAAGTTTATAGCAATGAGAGTAATGTGTTTTATGTGTTTAGGTCTGCACATGTTTGTGTATTCATATATGAAAAACACTATATAATTTTTGTTTTAGGATAGTTTATTTAAAATATTTCATAGAGACAATTAACTATAAAAGATCTTTCTTACAGCACACTTGCTTTATGAAGAAAATTTTAACAAAGATAAGCCATTGTACATCTATAAGTTACAATGAAGCAATTAAATGCATAACATGAACCTTAGAACAACAAATTATTGGTTTTTTTTTCAAATTGATTTACTTAAAGTTAGAGTCTATGAATATCATAAGACCTGTCTGGTTACTCTCCAAGCCTACAAACAAACACATTCAGAAATTTTACTGTTAAGAAAATGGAAAGATAATGCCAACCTGTCTTTTAATTTCAATTTTACAGCTTATGATAAACTCCATAACAAGAATAGTCTGTTCATTTACTCAGTGTTTATTTATTCAGTTATCTGTTTACTTGTGCTAAAATCTAAATGTAGTAAGTACAGAAGGACAAATAATTTTGCTGTTACTTTAGCAAAATTCATACATGTTTCTACACTGAGCATTATATTACATCCTGTTAGCTAAATAGTACTTATTTACATTGTCTTCAATTCTTTAGTTGAATTTAGTTGTGAAAGTCATAAGATTGCTTTGAAAATAAATTTTCATAACAGTATACACCATCTAGTTATGTCAGTATCCAGTGAGCATACCTCTCTCTCTCTCTCTCTCTCTCTCTCTCTCTCTCTCTCTCTCTCTC
>JADRCD010230723.1:23345-34411 GCA_019843815.1 Montemys delectorum
TCTCTCTCTCTCTCTCTCTCTCTCTCTCTCTCTCTCTCTCTCTCTCTTTCTCTCTCTCTCTCTCTCTGTTACACACACACACACATACACACACACACCACTCCATATATGCATGAGATAAATACTGTATAAATCAAAATGGCAAATTAAATACACTTGTTGCCTTGTGTCTAAATTGCCCCTTCTTATTAATCTTAGCTCCTTCGAAGTTCCTTCTTATGGTAAGCTCAAATTCTTTTCAATATCATCTCACTAATGGGGATATAATAAACACAGAATCCAGAGTCAGAAGGTGGCTCTACTAAAAATTATTGTCCCTCTAGGAAGACTTGTGAAACAAGTGTGATGCTTAATTTTAAGTCTTAATTTGGCTAGATTACAGGGTTAGACTTCTTGGCTTTGAATTCCTGTTATTCACAGTTGAATCAGCCATTTTTCTTTTAATTCTCTTGTAGATGATAGCGGTGAAATATAGATAATAGCCAGATTGAGTGTACAGTTAGTTACATCCTATTGGATCAGTCTGCATAGCTATACTTATAGAGCAAGCTAATTTTATAAATGCTGTTATTACTTTCTCACCTATAATTTTAAAGACAATTTCTAATTTTCACTTTTCTGTGCGCAAAGTGGAGAAATTATTTTATTTGAGCCAAATTATTATTCTGGCTGAAAAATCTTTGGAATCCTTGTGTAGTCTTCCGTAAATTCCCTGTCTGCTTTGTTTCACAAGTTCCAGTTTAAAAAGTTAAATATTGGTAAGAATTGACTTTTGAGCAATAGTCAAATGTGACATTGTCCAAGCATAAGTAACTATCTTGAATCATATTAGACAAATTCCAATGCTCAAATTGAGTGACACCGTTTATTGTTACACAGAATATTAAATCATCAGAAGAGGCCAACCTCTTTGAAGGTTGATCCCAGGTCAGTATTCAGTTGAGCCTGTGGACTCCAAAGGGAATAAGACCATCTGCTAATCTTGACGTGCTTTCTTCTAGATACCCGCAGCTTTGAAGACATTCAATGCTATTTGCCTCTAGCTCCCAATTTTTCGGCCTAGAGTTACTTTGTCTATATTAAACAATTTTTATACTTTGTTGTTTGGAACTCAAAGCATTTGTTTTGTTTATGATGGTTATAAACAGAAATGATAAGAGCTTTGAAAGAAGGCTTTGAAAACATCTAGAAATCTCAGGAATCCTTTGAAAATTAGATTCTGAAGGGGATTTTTAGATTTATACAAGCAATTATTATGATAATACATTGGTTTCTACCTAGTTTAATAAATATTGTGGAAATTTAATGTTATTATATTTAAAACATGATGGAAATCTGTTGGGCCTTGTATGACCAGTCTTCCCATTCCAGCCCATTCTTTTTGAACAAGACATTTACAGAGATCCTTTAATGAACAAAGAATCTATTCAGGACTAATGTCCCTGGGCCAATTTTCAGTCAACAGGTTTCTCTCATGCTTTCAGGTGCCAAGAAGCAATTTTGTTTTTTCAAAAGAATTCTTAATAAAGAGGGAATTAAACTTTAAGTGGCTTCTTCACTTCACCATTTCTGAATCCCAGTGTTAGGTTGCTGAAAGGCCATTTCACTTGTGCTATCAGCAGCCCAAGGGCTTTAGAAAGTAATCGAGTGATGTAACTTTCCCGGGGTTTCAGTAGATAGATGATAGGAGTAGCTAGAAATCTCTTAAAGGCAGATGCACATTTTTTAGATCCTCTTAAATTTCTTTGAGAAATGGTGTTTTGTGATATTACATATTTCAGCTTTGATAAGAAATGTAAGATTATGGTTATAGGATATTTAATAATGCTACATAGAAGGAAACCTAAAGGCAAATCAATACATGCATTTGCCCAACACAGATGCTAAGCTCCACGCTAAGCAATTAAATAATTATCCCAGTGTAAAATATAAACTATCACTCTGGTCAAGAAAGCAGTTAGGAAAACTGCAGAGCTTCACCTCTCCTCCCTCTCCTTCAAATGCAATTCCCAAGTCTCATCCCAGAAACACATTTACTGGGAACCCACACTGATCACATCTATCAGGATCCCTGAAGAATTCTCTACCAAATAACACAGCCACCGCACCTTCCCAAGATCCAGAGAAGGCAACAGAAACCAAGCAATGGAACACTCTCCCAGCAAGGAGTAGACATCAACACCTAGAATTATAATCTTCCCAAAGTGTGTTTAAAAACATAATCAAAAACAATCAGGACAACAAATGTCTACTAGAGCCCAGCAGCCCTACTAAAGTAAGCCCTGAGCATTGGAACATAGCTAAACCACCAGGCAAAGACCTTAAAAATGCCTTTATGAATATGTTAGAGATCATTTTTATCTTCTTTCTATTTTTTAATTCTTTAATCTTTTTTTACAGTCCAGACGTCATCCCCCTCCAAGTCCACCCTCTGACTGGTTCCACATCCCAAACCTCCTCCCTCCATCTCCAAGAGGATGTCCTCCCATCCACCCTCACCCTACCAGACCTCCCAACTCCCAGGCCCCTCAAGTCTCTCAAGGGTTAAATGCATCTTCTCTGACTGAATCCACACACAGCAGTCCTCTGCTGTGTATGTGTTGGGGGGGGGGGGGGGCTGGTACCACAACTAGTGTATGCTGCCTGGCTCAGTGTCTGACAGATCCCAGAGGTCCAGGTTTATTGAGACTGTTGGTCTTCCTATAGGGTTACCCTCCTCCTCAGCTTCTTTCTTCCAATTTTTCCCTAATTCAACCACAGGAGTCCCTAGCTTCTGTCCATTCGTTGGATGTAAATATCTTCATCTGACTCTTTCAGCTGCTTGTTGGACCTTTGAAGGGCAGTCATGATAGGCGCCTGTTTGTAAGCACACTATAGCATCAGTAATAGTGTCAGGCCTTGGGACCTTCCCCTGAGCGCCATCCAATTTGGGCCTGTTGCTGGACCTCCTTTTCCTCAGGCTTTTCTCTATTTTTGTCCCTCTAGTTCTTTCAAACAGGAACAATTCTAGGTGAGAGGTTTTGGCTGTGGAATAGGGGAAGGGGGGAACAGGCCTGAAGCCCTGAGGGCCAGCAGAAAGAATGAAAACAGGAAACCTCAGGAGGTAGGAGGTAGGTGAACCCACTAGAGTATACCAGAGACTTGGGAGGTGAGAGATGCTCAGGACTCAAAGCGAGGGACATTAGATGAATTGCCCAACAGTGAGGAGAGGGAACTTGTAGAGTCTACTCCCAGTAGAAAGACAGAGCATCAAGTGTTAGAGATTCTTAAAGAGGAAATTAATGAATTCCTTAAAAAATACTTATGAAAATACAAACAATAGAAGAAAGAAAATGAGTTGCGAGGGGGGATGGACATTCAAAACCTGAAGGAGGAAATACCAATAAAAAAAAAAAAACTGAGAGAAACCTGGAAATAAAAACTTAGGTCTCAAGCAAGTGTCACCAACAGAACACAAGAGATGGAAAGCGGATCACAGACATTGAAAACACAACAAAGAAAATGTATACCTCAGTCAAAGAAAACACTAACGCTAAACAAAGGTTGTCGCTAAACATCCAGGAAATGTGGGACACTATGAAAAGACCAAATTGAAGTATAATAGGAACAGAAGAAGAAATAACTCAGGTTGGCGTTGGCCATGAAGAAAAACAGCATGAGTGCTTCACTGAGGGGATTCTACTGTGGCAATGGAAACCCTTAGACTCTAGTGTGACAAAGCCCATGGAAACCCCTTCCCACTTGGCAAGGACCTGCAGTGAATTTGGTGGCCTCTATGCTTATTATTGCGATCACATGTGCCACATACTCTCCTTACTTTCTCTATGCTATCTATACTCATAGCAAGTTTTAGTTTCACCTTGTTGGTCACAGGCAAGGTCAGGAACATACTGGCTCAAAGCCTCTCCTTTTTCTGCCTCTATTGATCCTCCAGATGTAACATTAATCCTAGGTATTTGGGAACATGTAATCATATCCCTAGAGAAACAGCTACAGTCACACTGAGTATCCTTTGACTGATCAACAGAGACTTAAAACGGGGATGATAAGTCTGATCAATAGAGATTTTAAATTGTTTCTTGGGAAGATGGTATCACGTATTGTTAGGAATGGTTGTTTGGTGTGATGAACATGTCTTTCTGTACAATTTAAAAAGTATTATGGTAGAGGGGTGCTATGCAAAGATTGAACTTTTTACCCACAAATTTTTAATCTGCCTCTCACCTTGCATAAGTGTTTAATTGCATTTGCTAACACCTGGATATGTACTCATGTCTACAGGACATGCCTGGCTAGATATTTATTTGGGACTTGCTAAAATTGTGCTTTGTAGTGCAAACTAAGGTCAGGGGGTGATTGACCCAGTGGGGAGTAAAGAGGAAAGGAAAGTATCAGGCTTTTTATAATCAAGAGGCTTCTATAATGCTGATGTTGTGATTTCTTTTAATAAAATAACCAATGATGTCACTACTCAGCCAAGCAATATTATTGTATAATTAAAGATGGCTTCAGCTACTCAGGGCTACTTGCTTGAAAGTCAAAAGGTTGGTACCTTCATTTTTGCCAACACCCTGTCTCAGGACCTTGCAGATGAAGTTGTTCCCTAGCAAAAGATCAGAAGCACTTAAAATATTTTCAACAGAATCATAAAATAAAACTTCCCTAACCTAAAGAAAGAGGTACCCATAAATGTACAAGAAGCATTCAAACACCAAATAGACTGGGCAAGAAAAGAAATTCCTGGCCAGGCAGGAGTGACACATGCCTTTAATCCCAGCACTTGGGAGGCAGAAGCAGGCAGATCTCTGAGTTCGAGGTAAGCCTGGTCTACAGAGTGAGTTCCAGGGAAGCCAGGGCTACACAGAGAAACCCTGTCTTGAAAAAAGAAGAAGAGGAAGAAGAAGAAGAAGAAGAAGAAGAAGAAGAAGAAGAAGAAGAAGAAGAAGAAGAAGAAGAAGAAGAAGAAGGAAGAGGAGGAGGAGGAGGAGGAGGAGGAGGAGGAGGAGGAGGAGGAGGAGAAGGAGAGAGAAGAGAGAAGAGAGAAGAAAGAAGAGAAGAAAAGAAATTCCTCTTGGCACCTAATAATCAAGTACTAACTGTACATCAAAAAGAAAGAATAGTAAAAGCTTCAAAAAGAAAAAAAAATACCATATAAAGGCAGACTACTTAGAATAATAGCTGACCTTTTTTTAACATTTTTTATTTATTTTTTTAAATTTTTTCAACTATTTTTTTATTTTTTATGTTTTATTAGATATTTTCTTTATTTACATTTCAAATGATATCTCCTTTCCCAGTTTCCTCTCCAAAAAAAACCAAAAAACAAAAACAAAACATAAAACAAAAAAACCTGTTCCCTTCCCCCTGCTCACCAACCCACCCACCCACCCTCTCCTGCTTCCTAGCCCTGCCATTCCCCTACACTAGGACATAGAACCTTCACAGGGCCAAAGGCCTCTCCTCCCATTGATGACCAACTTGGTCATCCTCTGCTACATATGCTGCTGGAGCCATTAGTCCCACCATGTGTACTCTTTGGTTGGTGGTTTAGTCCCTGGGAGCTCTGAGGGTACTAGGTAGTTCATATTGTTGTTCATCCTAAGGGGCTGCAAACCCTTCAGAATAGCTGACTTCATAATGGAGATTCTCAAAGTAGAAAAGGTGTGGACAGATACACTGCAAACTATAAGGCACCAGAGATATCAACCCAGACTAAGCATCCAGAAAAAATTTCAATCACAATAGATGGAGAAAATAAGATATTCTATGATAACACTCTGATAACACTAAATTTAAACTTTTCTCTCCACAAATACAGATTATAGAAGACACTAGAAGGAAATCTTCAACCTAAAGAGGTTAACAATACCCAAGAAAACACACAAAAAAAATAATCTCAGACCAGAAAAATTCCAAGATGGGAAACATACACACACACACATACACACACACACATACATATATATACATACATGCACACATATACATATACATACATACATACATATATACATACATATACAATAAAAACAACAGCAAAATAATATGAATCAACAATCATTGGTCATTGATATGTCTCAATGTCAATGGTCACAATTCCCCAGTAAAAATACATAGACTAATAGAATGAATGAGAAAACAGGATCCATCTTTCTGCTGCATCCAAGAAACACACTTTAACAAGATAAAGATAATGTCAAGGTAAAACAATGGAAATAAAAATTCCAGGCTAACAGAGCAAATAAGCAAGCTGTGGTAGCCATTTTAATATCTGACAAAACACACTTCAAACCAAAATTAATCAGAAGATATGGGGAAGGAAAATACATACTTATTGTCAAAGGAAAATCCACTAAGAAGATATTACAATTTTTAACATTCATGTACAAAAACACAAGAGTATCCAAATTTTTAAAAGCAATGCAATTACAGCATAAATCACAATTAACACTCACACATTGATAGGAGAGACTTCAGTATACCACACTTATCAATAGGCAGATCATCCAGGCAAAAACTAAACAAAGAATTGCTGAATCTGACAATCTAAACTAATTGGACCTAACATATCTATAAAACGTTTCACTCGAACAAAAAAGAATGTACCTTCTTCTCAACAACTCATAGAACTTTCTCCAAAACTGACCACATGCTAACACAAACAAATAAAACAAATAAAGAATGACCCTGCATGCTATCTTACCACCATGGATTAAAGCTGAATATCAACAACAGTCAAAACAACAGAGTACTTACAAATTCATAGAAACTGAACAATTCACTACTGAATAAAAAATGAGTCAGAAATGAGAACAGAAATTAGTAAAGAAAATAAAAACTTTTTAGAATGGAATGAAAGTGTACACATAACATACACAAACCCATCAGATACAATGAAGGCAGTTCCAAGAGACAAATTCATACCACTAAGTGCTACATTTTAAAAAAATGGAAAGTTCTCATATTAACCACTTAACAGCATACCCAAAAACCTTCAGAAGAAGAAGAAGAAGAAGAAGAAGAAGAAGAAGAAGAAGGAGGAGGAGGAGGAGGAGGAGGAGGAGGAGGAGGAGGAGGAGGAGGGATCATATCCAAAAGGAATATATGGCAAAAAATAATCAAATTCAGTGCTGAAATCATAAAATAGAAAAATCAACAAAAAATACTAAGAATCAATAAAATCAAGAATTGGTTCTTAGAAAAATCAGTAAGATTTTAAAAGTAACTAAATTAGTAAAAGTAATTATTAGGGGGTGGGGGGAAAAAAGAAAAAAATAATTATTAAAAGTAACTAAAAAATGGAGGGTGAATACCCAAATTAACAATATTAGAGATTAAAAGAGAGATATAACAATAGATACCAAAGAAATATAGAGGAACCTAAACTGATAACTTTAAAAAAACTTGTATTCCAAATTGTAAAATCCAAAATAAATGATAACTTTCTCAATACATACCATTTGCTGAAGTTAAATCAATATCGGACAAGCAACTTAAATAGACCTATATCCCCTAGTGAAATAGAAGCAGTAATTAAAAGTCTCTCAACAAAAAAAGCCCAGGACCAGATCACTTTAGCACAAAAATTTAACAGACTTTCAAAGAAGAGTTAATGCCAATACTCCTCAAATTATTCCATGAAATAGAAAGAGAATAAAAACCTGCAATTTGTTTTATGACAGGGCAATTACTCTGATACTCAAACCATATAAAGAGCCAATAAATGACAATTACAGGCTAATTTCCCTTATGAAAATGATGCAAAAAGTCTTATCCCACTTTGTCTCTCTAACTCCTTCCATGGTTATTTTATTTCCCCCTTCAGAGACTGAAGGAAAGAAAATCCAGAGACTGCCCCACCTGGGAATCCTTCCCATATACAATCACCAAATCCAGACACTACTGTGGATGTCAGCAAATGCTGGCTGACAGGAGGCTGATATAGCTGTCTCCTGATATAGGCTCTGCCAGTGCCCGATTAATACAAAAGTAGAGGCTCACAGCCATCCATTGGACTGAGCACAGGGTCCCCAATGAAGGAGCTAGAAAAAGGAACTAAGGAGCTGAAGGGGTTTGCAGCCCCATAGGAGGAACAACAATATGAACTAACCAGTACCCTCAGAGCTCCCAGGGACTAAACAACCAAACCAAAGAGTACACGCGGTGGGACCTATAGCTCCAGCAGCACATGTATCAGAGGATACCTTAGTGGGTTATCAGTGGGAGGAGAGGCACTTGATATGCCCCAGTGTAGGGGAATGGCAGGGCCAGGAAGCAGGAGAGGTAGGTTGGTTAAGGGGGGGAGGGAATAGGGTTTTTTTTTCAGAGGGGAAACCAGGAAAGGGGATATCATTTGAAATGTAAATAAAGAAAATATCTAATATAAAAAAGAAAGAAAGAAAGAAAGAGAGAGAGAGAGAGAGAGAGAGAGAGAGAGAGAGAAAGAAAGGAAGAAAGAGAGAAAGAAAGGAAGAAAGAGTTTTAAGGTTCAATAAAGATATGTCTCGGCCATTTTCTCTCTGGTGACTTTCTAAGGCAGGACCAGCCAGGAATCTCAGGCCTCACAAGTCGCAGGGCATCAGGGACAGAATCCTCTCAACTTCCATCCACACCTAGGAGGGACAACAGATCCACAGCCCTCACTGCCCTATCTGTACCTTTCCTGCAAGTGGAGATCCTGTCTACAGGGTGTGCTCTGACCCCAGGACTCAGGACAGGCAACTGATCACATCCAGGATATCCAGGACACAATGAGAAGACCAAACCTAAGGATAATAAGTAGAGAAGAGAGTGAAGACCTCAACTTAAAGGGCCAGTAAATATCTTCAACAAAATTTTAGAAGAAAAGTTCCCTAACCTAAAGAAAGACATGCCCATGAACATACAAGAAGCCTATAGAACTCTAAATAGACAGGACCAGAAAAGAAATTCCTCTAGCCACTTAATAGTCAAAACACCAAATGCACAAAACAAAGAAAGAATACTAAAAGCAGTAAGGGAAAAAGGTCAAGTAAAATATAATGGCAGGCCTATCAGAATTACACCAGACTTCTTACCAGAAACTATGAAAGCTAGAAGATCCTGGGCAGATGTCATAAAGACCATAAGAGAACACAAATGCCAGCCCAGACTACAATACCCAGCAAAACTCTCAATCACCATAGATGGAGAAAACAAAGTATTCAATGATAAAACCAAATTCACACAATATATTTCCACAAATCCAGCCCTTCAAAGGGTAATAAATGGAAAACTCCAACACAAGGAGGGGAACTACATCTCTAAAAAAGAAAGAGTGTAATCTTCCAACAAAACTAAAAGAAGATAGCCACATGAATAGAATTCCAAATCTAACAACAAAAATAATAGGAAGCAACAATTACTGTTCCTTAATATCTATTAATATCAGTGGACTTAATTCCCCAATAAAAAGACATAGACTATCAGATTGGGTACGTAAACAGGGCCCAACATTTTGTTGCATACAGGAAACCCACCTCAGTGACAAAGACAGACACTACCTCAGAATAAAAGGCTTGAAAACAATTCTCCAAGCCAATGGTCCCAAGAAAAAAGCTGGAGTAGCCATTCTAATATCAAATAAAATCAACTTTCACACTAAAGTGATCAAAAAAGATGAGGGACACTTCATATTCATCAAAGGTATGATCTACCACGATGAATTCTCAATTCTGAACCTCTATGCTCCAAATGAAAGGGCATCTACATATATAAAAGAAACTTTACTAAAGCTCAAAGCACACTTTTCACCGCACACAATAATAGTGGGAGATTTCAACACCCCACTTTCTGCAATGGACAGATCATGGAAACAGAAACTAAACAAAGACATAGTAAGACTAACAGAAGTTATGAAGCAGATGGATTTAACAGATATCTATAGAACTTTTTATCCTAAAACAAAAGGATATAACTACTTCTCAGCACCTCATTGTACCTGCTCCAAAACTGACCATATAATTGGTCACAAATCAGGCCTCAACAGATACAATAAGATTGAAATAATTCCTTGTATCATATCAGATCACCAAGGACTAAGGCAGTTCCTCAATAACAATATAAACAATAGAATGCCCACATACACGTGGAAGCTGAACAACACTCTAGGTCAAGGAAGAAATAAAGAAATTAAAGACTTTCTAGAGTTTAATGAAAATGAAGCCACAACATACCAAAACTTATGGGACACAATGAAAGCAGTTCTAAGAGAAAAACTCATAGCTTTAAATGCCTTCAAAAATAAACTGGAGAGAATATACACCAGCTATTTGACAGTACACCTGAAAGTGCTAGAAAAAAAAGATGCAAATTCACCCAAGAGGAGTCAAAGGCAGGAAATAATCAAACTCAGGGCTGAAATCAACCAAATAGAAACAAAAAGAACTATACAAGGAATTAACCAAACCAGGAGCTGGTTCTTTGAGAAAATCAACAAAATAGATAAACCCTTAGCCAGACTAACTAGAGGGCACAGAGACAAAATCCTAATTAACAAGATCAGAAATGAAAAAGGAGACATAACAACAGACACTGAGGAAATCCAAAATATCATGAGATCCTACTACAAAAGCCTATACTCAACAAAACTGGAAAACCTGGATGAAATGGACAATTTTCTAGACAGATACCAGGTACCAAAGTTAAATCAAGATCAGATCAACGATCTAAACAGTCCTATATCTGCTAATGATATGGAAACAGTTGTTAATAGTCTTCCAACAAAAAAAAAAGCCCAGGACCAGATGGGTTTAGTGTAGAGTTTTGTCAAACCTTCAAAGAAGACCTAATAGCAATACTCTTCAAACTATTCTACAAAATAGAAACAGAAGGTACTCTATCTAATTCGTTCTATGAAGTCACAATTACTCTTATAAATAAACCACACAAAGACCTAATAAAGAAAGAAAACTTCAGATCAATTTCCATTATGAATATCGATGCAAAATACTCAATAAAATTCTTGCAAACCGAATCAAAGAACACATCAAAATGATCATCCACCATGATCAAGTAGGCTTCATCCCAGGGATGCAGGGATGGTTCAA
>JADRCD010230725.1:0-30265 GCA_019843815.1 Montemys delectorum
TGACAGACTATGTTCTGCTCAAGACAGCTTTCTGAAGATCAGCAGACAGCTCAGCTCTTGCAGACAAAAGCCCAGTTTTGCATTTAGAAATCAACTCAATAGTCCATGTCCCCTTTAGATTATCCCACCAATCAGCATTTTATTGGATATTTTCTTTATTTACATCTCAAATGTTTTCCTCTTTCCAGGTCTCCCCTTCAGAAATCCACTATCTCACCCTCCCTCCCCCTGCCTCTATGAGGGTGCTCCCCAACCCACTCACACACTCCCATCTTCCAGCTCTGCTATTCCCCTACACTGGGGCATAGAGCACCCTCTCCTCCCACTGATGTCTAGTGAGGCCACCCTCTGCCACATATGTGGCCAGAGCCATGGGTCCCTCCATGTGTGTTCTTTGGTTGGTAGTCCAGTCCCTGGGAGCTCCGGTGGAGAGGTCTGGCCTGCTGACACTGTTGCTCCCTCCATGGGGCTACAAACCCCCTCAGTTCCTTCAGTTCTTTCTCCAACTCATCCACCTTGGACTCCGTGCTCAGTCCAAAGGTTGGCTATAAGCATCTGCTTCTGTATTTGTCATGCTCTGGCAGAGCCTCTCAGAAGACAGCTATATCAGGCTTCCATAAGCAAGTACTTCCTGGCATCCACGACAGTGTCCAGGTTTGCTGACTATATATAGGATGGATGCCCAGGTGGGGCAGTCCGGGTGGCCTTTCCTTCAGTCTCTGCTCCGCACTGTTTGGGACCTGGCTCTGAGATCACCACTCCCACCATACCTGGGCCTAAATTTGCTCTGTCCCAGGCTGACCTGGAATTCATCAATCTGCCTGCCTTTGTAAGCACAGACAATAAAAGTTAGTTTAGCTGGGTGGCATATTGCACTGTGATCACCATTCCCCAAATCTCTTTATCATTTTTTAATATATTTTCTGACAAGGTGACTTATAGTGCAGCTGCCTTTGTTCTTTAGATCTATGTAACCCCTTCATATAATTCATATTGCATCCTTATGTTTTACTTAGGTGAGGAATTATTTATTTTTGAACTCATGCTTTCATAGTTCCTTCCCACAACCTTAAGGCTGTCCTGAAGATTGCAGCATTCTACCATTTTGCTGAGGCATTAGACATAACTTGGCTTCCTGGACTCATTATGTCTCTGATCATCTTGGCGTTATTAATCTTGTCAGAGAAGACCTTTCACCTTGTCAAGGATAATATTTTCCAAAAAAAAGAACATTAAATGTATACACACACACATACACAGACATATACATATATATATGTATATGTTTACATAGACACATATACACACACAAACCTCATACCCACAGCCACCAACTGTCAACACTTATGGAGGCCCATGCCCTGGTGGCTCTGTCTCAGGGGTGAGAACCATGTCATGCTGTCCCTTCCATGACCATGCAGAACTTGGTAGCCAAGTGCCAGGAATGTGAGCCCTTGAGCTAACAAATTATTTGAACTAGTTGTCTGAGCCCTGTTTACTGGATATTGTCTATTCCTTTTAATGGAATCCACAATGTAATTTCTTGATCACATTGCACTCTCTACCAACATATGTTCTGACTGACTCCTCTAAGAACTGGTGGTTTACATGACTACGTGCTCTGGGCTGAATGTTTTGACTCCACTAAAAAATAAATTTAAATGATGAAATCCTGCTTTACAATGTGATTATCCTAGCAATCTTGTGGTTGGGGGACTAAGTAAGTAATATAATGAAGCCATCACATATAGGATTTGCGTAAGTACATAAACAATCCTTAGAGTCCCAGCCCTATCTGATACCCAAAACTCTGGAACTCCGAGGATAAGATTCTGTTGTCAAAAGGCGCTTGTCAGGGTTCTTTCATTGCAGTGTACCCTGACTAGAGCATCATGTACTCTTTAACGTTTTGAGTACATCTGGGTGTCTAGTACTGGGTTGGAAAGAAACATGTTTTGTGTCTAAAACACATACATACACGCACACACAGAATTATTCCTAAAATAGTATATCAATTTACACTATTAATCTTGGTGAACAAACTAAGTATATTAATTAATTCAGAAGAAAGAAAAGATAAATAACATATATTTGCACCAATACTTTATTTTTTTGATGCTGAGTGAAAACTTTTTTTTCCCATTTTTATCTGCAAAGGCTCTATGAGTATAAGTAGTTAAGTCAAGTATTTGTATCACCAAAGCTGAAGAAGAACTGTGTCCTCTGCAGAGGCTCTACAATTTCAGTGCTATAAAAAGTATCTACACTTTAGTTAAGGCAGAAGGACTTGGAACAATTCAAAGCCAAACAAGGGCATCATTATGTAATTTAAAAGCTTAAATAGATAAAGCTAAAATTAAAATTTTCATATGATGTGAAGTCAGTCAATAGTCATTGCAGGTGTCTGTATGGATTGAAATTGTGAATTTTTAAAGTTATAGAAGAAAATCCCTAATTCTTTTTTGTTATAAAGTTGATAAACTTGAGCAAGTTATAAAGTTGATAAACTGCTTCAATTCTTTTGCTATTTATGTAATATTTCTATAAATTTAAATTGTCAGTATGAAGAAGAATCAAGTAACATAATTTACTATTTATTTTAAATCATAGATCATCTCAAATCCATGTCAGCTCTAAGTAAAGGGTGATCTCTTTAGAATTATTTGAATTCAAAAAATCATGGAATGCTGCGGACACTCATTTCTAGTGTAGGCAAGGAAAGTATGAAGTAATTGATCTCCTGGTGTTCTGATTCTCTATGTTCTGGTAAACAGGATATGGCTTAGACCAACTTCAGTCATACCCAACTGATACCATTCTGAGGGATGCTTTTGGGAAACATTTTCAACTTCACTTTCATTATAAGAATTTATAGTAGTTGAGTAAGAACACTGAAAATATTGCCACTATATATTGGATATGTCCTGTCTTTGCATTATTCTAATGCTATTTATGTGTAGATGTGCATTCATTTATCATTCAAAAACCCAGTGATATAAATAATACAATCTTTTCCATTTTACAGAACACAACTATAATACCAAGCAATATGAATTACTTGTATAACATAACTAACTATTTGCACAACTTCATGAATATGGCTTTAGATTTCCTACTATGTAAATTGATCAAATTTAAATAATCCTTATATTGA
This sequence comes from Montemys delectorum, assembly GCA_019843815.1. Classification (NCBI taxonomy): domain Eukaryota; kingdom Metazoa; phylum Chordata; class Mammalia; order Rodentia; family Muridae; genus Montemys; species Montemys delectorum. Next base: position 3,155 of record JADRCD010230725.1, read on the forward strand.
AGAGTTTAACTATCAGTAGGCAGTTATTACATGATGAGCATAATTTTATCCTACTTAAAAGTGGGTTACAATGAAGACTTTAACACTTTGTCTTTCTTCCTCTCTCCATTGCTCCATTCCTCCCTTACTTTCTTTTTTCTTTTTTAAAAATATTTTATTTATTTCCATTATGGACGTTGCCCCCTCCAGAACTCCCCTCCCACAGTTTCTCATTCCAACCTTCCTCCCCTTTGCCTCAGAGAGGTGACCCTGACCAGGCCTCCTCTTCCCTGGGGCCAAGGATAAGGCATTTCTTCTCCCACTGAAGCCAGACCAGGTAGTCCTGTTATATATGTGCCAGGGGCCTCAGACCAGCCAGTGCATACTGCCTAGTTGGTGGCTCAGTCTCTGGGAGCTCCTAGGAGATGGGTTAGTTGAGACTGTTGGTCTTCCAATGGGTTGTCCTCCCCTTGAGCTTCTTCAATCCTTCCCCTAATTCAGTCCAAGACTTCAGTCCAATGGTTGGGTGTAAGTATCTGAGTCTGTCTCAATCAGCTGCTGGTAAAGTCTCTCAGAAGACAGCCAAGGCAGGCACTCCTGTCTTCAGTTTCTTTTACATTTTTGTCCCTGGAGTTCTTTTAGATAGGAACATTTCTGGGTCAGAAATTTTGATTGTGGCTTAGTAATCTCATTCTTCCACTTGAGGCCCTGTCTGTTTACTGGAGGTGGAATTTTCAAATTCCTTCTCCCCATTCTTAGACGTTTTGGCTAAGGTCACCCCCACCTAGTCCTGAGCCCTCACCTCCCAGGTCTCTGGTACTTTCTAGAGCATCTCTCCACCTTCCACCACCCTCAACCTTGTGGTATGGTGGAACATCTTTTGCGTATTTGCCCATGGGTAGTATAGCTGGGTCTTCAGGTAGATCTATTTCCAAATTTCTGAGGAACCTCCAGATTGATTTCCAGAGTAGTTGTACCAGTTTGAAATCACACCAGCAATGGACGAGTGCTCTTCTTTCTCCACATCCTAGCCAACAGGTGCTGTTGCCTGAGATCTTTATCTTAGCAATTCTGATTGGTGTAAAGTAGAATGTCAGGGTGCACTCCCTTACTTTCTTTAACCATTACTTTCTTTCTTGCACTTCTCTTTTCCTCTCAAATGTGAACACTTTAATTTTTCAGCTCTTAAGTTTTCTTTCAGTTTGTATCTCTTCTTTCCTATTTTTGGTAAGAAACCATCCCCTTAAGCATTTCTTTCTCATTAATCACTATCTTTGCAGAGTAAGTTCATGGTGTCAACCTTACTGGAGCTATTGTGCTTCCCATTGGTGATAGACTTAAGCATTGTGAACTAACCTGGCCAATTCTTGAAGTGAAGGAAAGTACCAAAGACTTGTCACTGATAGCCTGACCTATTGTAGTGTCCAAAATACTTCCCCCATCTTCACTAAAGGAAAAAAATCATTTGATATACAGATATTCAGTTATGCTTAAGAAAATTAAATTTACTGATTATTGTTTGAATTTCATTTTTATGTTGGATAATTTGCTATGACTTTACAACATTTATTTTAATTAAACACTAGATTTGCCTAAGATTAATTTTAAATGTTTTTATATTTTATTCATTCTAAGTGAATGGATGTTTGAGGACTGTTCCTGCATGTTTCACTAAGAGTTATTTTTTGTCTTTTCCTTCTTGGAATTTTACTTCTGAGAACTCAATAGAGAAATAATATTTGACTTATTAGCTTCAACATTACAAAATGAATCTTTTCAAAAATGCATACTGCTGCATAATTCAAAGGTACCTTAAAAGTTGGCTTAAACATCAGAAACATCACACATGAAATAATCCCCAACTGTGAGCCAGTCAGAAATATAGGGAAAGGAATTCTGAAGGATAAATGTGTTTTCCCAGCACAAGTTAAAAGTCATACACACACACACACACACACACACACACACATACACACACACACATATATATATGTATCATACACTTGTTTATCATTAGTCCCATGGGGACATGTGAACTAGTTGGTGCCATGTAAGTGAGTATTTCAAAACCAATGTATTTAATAATATATTGCATAAGTTGAAGAATTTTGAAATGAAATTACACTGATGCTCAAAGAGTTTGGATGTGACTTGTATTAATTTGACATTTTATAGACTTCCCACAACTTGTTTTCAATATGTGTGTGTGTGTGTGTGTGTATGTGTGTGTGTGTGTGTGTGTGTGTGTGTGAGCATGTGAATGGGGGCATGTGTATTTGCAGGTTCATAGGAACATGTATGTATGTATATATGTATATGGATGCCCATGGTTAGTGTGACATATCTTTTTTCCATATCTGCTTATCATATATAATGAGTCAAGGGTCTCTTTCTGAATAGTGAGCTCTCCAATTCATGATAATCTGATAGCTGACTTGCTTGGATGATACAGTGTCTCTACCTCCCAGCTATTAAAATGCCAGGACGCTACCATGCCTATTTGGATTTTTTAAAAATAATTTTAATGGGGATTGCATTGAATCTGTAGATTGCTTTTGGCATTTGCAGACACCAAACTCCCACAATATTGCTAATGCCAAGAAGTGCTTGCTGACAGGAGCCTGATATGGCTCTCCTTGAGAGGTTCTACCCACACCTGAACAACACAGGCGCAGATTCTCACAGCCAACCATCAGACTGAGCCTGTGGACCCCCAATGGAAGAGCTAGGGGAAGTACTGAAAGACTAAATGGGATTGCAACCCCATAGGAAGAGCAATATCAACTAACTGGACCACCCACAGCTCCAAGGGACTAAACCACCAACTAAAAAGTACACATGGAGGGGGCCAGGACTGCAGGTACATATGTAGCAGAGGATGGCCTTATCTGATATCAATGGGAGGGAAAGGAGGATAGAGTGCTGGTGGTGAAGCTAGTGGGTGCTAGCGGATGAGTGGCTATAGGAGCACCCTCATAGAGGCAAAGGGAGGGGGGCATGGGATAGTAGATTTGTGCAGGGGTAACATGGATGTGGCATATCATTTGAAATGTAAACAAATAAAATGATTAATAAAAAATAAAAAGATCATTTTAAGTTACATTGTCTGCTTGTGTAGGGAGGTGGGTAGGTATTTGAACACAAACATGTATGCACATGGGTGTCAGACTGCACATGCAAGGACACGTGCACGAGCTAGAGCTACTTGTAGGAGTTGGTTCTCTGCTAAAACTATGTCAGTATCAGGGATCTCACCCAAGCTGCCAGACTTGGGAGGCAGAAACCTTTGCTCCCTGAACCTTTACCACCAGGCCTCTATTTTGTTTTGTTTTCAAAACATGGGTGCTGGTTTTTCAAACTCTAGACCTCACACCCTATGGGACAAATATTCAACTTACTGAGTAAACCCTCCCCCCCCCCGGGCTGCCTCTGATACTATGTTAGTTACTTACTTTTTCTGCTCTGCTTTGGAACTTGACTGGGAGTCAATAAAACTGTGATTATTTAATTACTTTTTGATACATCTGGAGAAGAGCACATCATATTGGGAGGTTGAAAAGTCTGGCTCTTCCTGAACTAGACTGGACAGTCTAGGATGGCTTGACAGCAGTTACTTCATGCAAAGAATGCATACATGTCCATGCCATCCTTCTGGCCACAGCTCAGTGACACAGTGGTAGGTCTCTGCTGCTGATGTTACTCTGCTGGTTAACAATTGACAACAAACAAGTCTAAAATCAATGTAAATGTATTAATTCACAGCTGGGAGGCTGAGCTTCAGCCTCTAGGGTTCTGCCTAGGAACACTCTTAGTTGCAGTCAAATTTTCTTCTAGGGCTGTGATCTCCTCTAAAGATGGAGGCACTTTTCTTCCAGATTCACTAGTTTCTGGAAGAATTCATTGCCCTGAAAATGTAGGACTGAGCTCTTCTGCTTCTGCTTGCCTGGGGTTACAATTTTCTGTCTGCACAATTAGGTGGTTTACTTCTTTTCCACCACACAGAAAGTGAGTCAAGCATTTCAATTCACTTCTCAATTTGACTCCTTGCTCTTTTAAGTGAGCTTATCAGATTAGGGGAGGACGTCTAACAGGATCTTCCTTTTGATTAAAGTCTGCTCTCTAAAAGCTTTAATTATATCTCCAAAATCCATTCACTTTGCCACATAAACTAATTACAGAAGTGATTTCTCTTATTTGCTGAGCCTTCTCACAATTAAAGGGAATGTCCAACACAATGTCTGTCCCACGGTCATTGCAAGCCAGAGTTTTTCAAAGAATTAATAATATGAAGAATACATGATTGTAAACAATTACAATGGAATTGATATGTCTCTAACATGTTAAAACACATAAGTTACAGTGTTTGTCATTTCAGAAAAAAATTACTAATTTTATTTGATTAAAATGACTTTAAACCTGTTGAAACAATATTAATTTTACACTTTGGATACAAAAGGCAGCATTTTGTGAGAAGGTACTACTTGTTCAACTTAATTGTAGAATTAGATACAACAGTTAGGGTACTCTTATCCTTCCATTTACTTGTAGTATCTGAACAAAATAAATTTATATGTATTTGATTAATGTGTAGAAAAACAGGGTAGTTTGGCTGGGGTGGTACACAGCATTAATCCCAGCACTCAGGAGGCAGAGGCAGAAAGATTTTTGAGTTCAAAGCAGCCTGCCTGGTCAATAGAGTAAGTTCCAGAAAAATCTGGTCTTGAAAAACAAAATATGAAAGAAAGAGAGAGATAAAGAAAGGGAAAGGAAGAAAAGGAAGGAAAAAATGAAGAAAGAAAAAAAGAAAAAGAGAAAAATAAAGATAAGAGCTCTCTGATGCTCTGCTGTCTGTAGCGCCCAGATTGGTGCATTCAGGGTGATAGCTTGGACTTCTCTCTTTCAATGTATTAAAAATGAGAGAATATAATTCTGCAGCTTATTTTGACAATATTCTATGACTTATATATTTAATTTAAATAAAGTTTTAGAAAATTTTAATACCTATTAATACCATGCATCAATTAAAATATTATTTATCGTAAACATTAAAATATATACAAAAAGGTGAATGAAAATTATAAAATACAGATTCACAAAAATAGTTTTGCAATATGCAACTAATATATCCTTGAGACCTGAAAATATTTTCTAGCATCTAAGTACAAATTAAGCTTCAGAGCTTCATGCTAATGAATGACAGCCCATATATTCTTGCTCAGCTTGCTTGTTTTAAATAACCAGTGAAACAGAGGAGACAAAAGTAAGTTTAATTCTTTTCTTCCACATTTTAGACAGCCATTTTAACAGAGAAAAACACTCCTAGAACTTTATTTCCTTATTTTCTTTCCCATTATTTTCTTTATCTTTTTGGAGAGGTATATCATTTCTGCAAAATTAAATGCAGAACAGTATGAAAAGAGATTTCTACATTATGTCAGGTCAGCTTGCATTGCTTTTGTATGGGAGATTAATTCTTAACTCTATAGACCCTCTTCATAATTTTTAAAACTTAAATAAAACCATTTATTACTATAATATCATTAATCAAAATTATAGGATTCAATGAGACATGCCACACACTCCTATAATGCACCTTGATCATGTGAGTAAGGCAATTGGACATTTTTCATTCCTGCTTCCTTCTGCTGCCTTCCTCTTCACAGATAATATCAATTGTTTTCCTATCTTTTTTGAAACTATGTATTCTATATATAATATTTCCTGGTGACTCTCTGATTGTGTATTTGAAGAAGACTACATGGCACTTCTATTAGTTTCTTTTCCACATGACCATACTTCATCCAACAAGGCCATACCTTCTAATCTTCCTCAGACACTGACATACAACTAGAGTCCAAGTGTTCAAGCATATGAGTCTATGTGGCCATAAGTCATTGTATACACCACAACACTGTTTAATATAGATTTGTTAGAAAAAAAAACATTCATTCATTAACTCAGATGGTAAAGAAATGATATAGAAAAATTGATTTGAATACTGTCAGACACATTAAAATCTAAGTAAGTTGGGGTTAATATTGACATTTGAATATGACAACCCTATGTTTCCTAATAGCATCTAAACAGGCTTTCTGGCTCCATTTTTATTTTTCATTTTTGGAGCATTTGAAGAATATAATAATTATGCTCTATGATTCTATAACAATGTCTTATGAAAAGGGACACGAGAGCAGATTTTTGGCCCAGTGTTTTTGGTCAGTTAGATGAGAGGTTAATGTTATTTAATTATCATCTCATGGATCCTGTTTTGATACTACATCACATTGTTTCCATACTTGAAATACTTAGACAACATTTTAAAGCTTCATGTTAAGAGCTGGAGAGAAAAATTACCTTTTGTCAACATGACTCACTCCAGATGTGTAATTATTTTGTTTTGGTCATATTTATGTTTTCTATCCATAATATCCTTCGGGAAAATATTATATGTAATTGAGATTTTTCAGATGACTTTGAAATCATTATTTCAAGTTAAAAAAAAAAATTCTGCTAAATAGAACTGAGATAATCTAAGTTTTGCCAGGGTTTTAATGGAGGGCTGTCTTGACATTCTCAGCCTGCTACAGGTCATCAGAGCATGATAAGTCTTTAGCAAAGACAGATGTCTCGCTGAACCCTTACACTAAGTGCTGACCCGTGTCAGCCCCCCATCTGCCAGCCACTTGATGTTCACATGGAAGGGCAGTGATAACTGTCAACACTCTGCCTACTCTTCCCCCTTTACATACAAACATTTATGATTAGCTTCTACATCAGTTCTCCAAGTTCTGAAATCAGTGTGCTAGACTTGGAGACATACATCTGACTAGATCACACCCAATTCTAAGCATTCCACATTTATTCAACAGTTACTCTTCATTTAAGCATACGTGTATATCTATATATAAATATGGACAATGTGCATATTTTTAAATAGTATTATTTCCTGCTTGAGACTTACTGTGACTTAATGAAACACAAAACGATATTACCAAGGTAATGCTAGAATAGAACTATTTTCTTGTTACTTTAGTCAGTACATTTCAGCTGGAAGAGTAGGTAGAAAACAAAAAGACCTGTTCCTTGCCGAAGAGAAGCTTCGATTTTGTTTGCCATCATGATCTAGAGTACATGAAAACCCTGACTTTTAAAACTGTGCTCATTAAATACATTGTCTTGTTTTTTATTCCTAATTACATTTTATCCCTTCCATTCTCATGCTTGATTCTTCATGACTCCTCGTTACATGGCCTTTGCTAACTCATTAAGTCTTAAAAGATTCACATTATTCTTTTATAAAAGAGAAATAATATCAGTACTTAAGGACTATGTTGAGGAAGAATAAGATGGTAACAAAACACTCTTCTCTGGCAGTAATAAGTAAGAGCCAGTAATCAGGAAAATAATTGTGGTTATCTGAAAAATATTTATGAAAATGACAAAATTACAACAGTAGCTTTATAGAAGTTCATGATTGAACTTCACTGTAATGGAGTTCAGAACAAGATCACATATAATTATAGCTGTAATAAAAACAGAATCTTCATATTAGATTAAACAGAAGAAATTAAGTCTGTAATACTACTAATTTTATGGATAAAGACAGCAGTGTCTAGAAGGCTGTGCAATTTGCTTCTAAGTGAGAACTTAGTTACTTTCTATGTCACTCTTCATTACAATAACTAACACTCATTGCATATTTACTAACTGTAAGCACTGAATTGAAAGCATCAGTATTATTTGCTTTCATAGAAATTCTAGAATATAAGGATGCTATTGGTACTGACACCATTTCTACATATAAAGAAACAGATTTTGCTTCTTGGTTTCGTAGCCTGGGAATGAACACTAGTAAGCTCAATCTCATTTCACATTAAAATCCACAATCATTCAGCTGCATGTGAACTTGTGCATATTTTCCTCTGTGTTTACTGAGGTAAATAAACACAATAATTTTTACAGAGTTTCATTGTCTTTCATCCTCATTTAGGCATTGAAGAGTGTTATTTTAATCTTTACTACGTAGACTTACCACAGTCCCTTAGAATGAGAGTAATTGATATTATAGAGAAAAAAAATTCTGAAAAATAATCTTGCTTTACACGGCATTGAAGTCCAACTCTTTAAAACCTGAAACATGCCGGGTAGTGGTGATGCATGCCTTAAATCCCAGCACTTGGGAGGTAGAGGCAGGCAGATTTCTGAGTTTGAGGCCACCTGGTCTACAAAGTGAAGACCAAGCCAGCCAGAGCTACACAGAAAAACCTTGTCTCCAAAAACGAAACCAAACCAAACCAAACAAAATAAAAACCCCTGAAACAAATCAAATGGAAATATATAAATAGATTGACAAGTTATTTAAGCAGGACTTATTTGGAGCATATGCTCTTAATCATAGCAATTCGAAGGCTTAGCCAGGCATATTTCTGTGAGCTCAAGAGCAGCCTGATCTATCTAGTTCTAGGGCAGTCAGGGCTACATAGTAAGAGCTGTATCAAGAAAAACAGGAAAACAATAGGAAAAATATAAAAGGTTGATGTGCTATATAGTTTGAGGGAGTTAATTTCATCAAAAACAGTAGAGATTTGCCTTAAAATGAGTTTCTATCTGTTTGCAACTGAAATTACAGCTCATATTATCCAGGACTCTAGAACTTTTTTTGCTTCTTTCCTCACTGTCTGAAGAGATGGATTATGTCCTGGGCTGGGAAGGGGTGAACCTGAAAATCAACATGTGAGTGAACTAGGACATTTTCTCAATGACAATGGTCCATGGAATTTCTCATATCCATAAAATATAGGATAAAATTAAAAAGAACATAAAAATAAGGGGTACAGAAAGAAACAGGGGGGTAGGGAGGCAATTAGAATGTGAAGGTTTATTACAGCCATGCATGGACAAGTCATAATGTGATGAATAGATAATAATAAAATTGTACATTTGATTGAATATACTTAACAAGGGATGAGAAAAGAATGAAAAAATGAACAAGTGTAGAATCAAAGAATGAGGAAAGACTCGAACTTCTACGCCAATGAATATAAAAAGAAAAGACATTTCAATGAAATTTGAATATTATATGGCAATATTTTCAAATGTGAATGAACAAAAATGATGTTTTAAACACAACTTTCTCTAATGTGTGTTCTATATACCTATACATAAATTATACACATATATTACTTCTTCATTAGTGGGAATATTTAGTGGACAGTTCTGAGTGAGGCTCATAAGATTCTGTATCTTTTAAATGCAGAAGCACTGCATACATTTGATCCAGAAAATATTTTGAGAGATATTCTCATACCAGAAGGCCGTGGAGTACAGAGATAATGTTGCTCTCAGAAGTAAAGGCAAGCAAGATTTCTATGTAGTACAAAAATTCAGTTTCTTTGTTCTCAGAGTCCCAGTATAGAAGATAAAAATAAATTGCAAATGTCCCTTAGCCCCCGGCGTCATGTGGTTACTTTTATATATTAGATTTATTAAGAAAAAAAGAAGAAAGAAGGCATTTATATATAGTTACTGTGGTAATATATAGCAGGATATACAGTATATACACATGTATTATGTACATATCTATATGGATATGTACACATACATATATGGTATGTGTTTATTCTTCTACAATAATCATTACTTAGGATTTGCTCTCAACATTTTGTAATATAACAAGCTTCATGATCTGTTGTTTGCAATTTTTCAGTTAGCAAAGTCAGTAGGAAAGTTGAATGTGCTTCTGTGTGATGAGTCTCCATGAGATTTCCCTCTCCTTTGTTATCATGTCTATTATTCTCAAGCTTGATCAGTTACACTGGGCTCTGTGAAGTGGAAACTTTTATGAATATAATTATTGTTAGTAGTCAGTCATTCCCACCAGCCTGCCCTCGGGGACCTAGGAACAACAGCTGCCAATATTTAACACATGTTCACTGTAGCCAAGAATCGTGTACCTTCCCTATGTGAATGCCCTATATCTCCTTCTAACAAACACTGCCTCCTCTCTGCATTTTTCCCCCTCTACCCTCTCTCAGAGGCAGCTTCACGATGCTCCACACCCTCTAATAAACCTCTCCTGGGGGATCATTTCATGGTTTGACTTTGTGGCATCTGACACTTAAATCATAGTAATGATGCTTCCTCTACTATCATCCTGTAGTATGTGAGAGTTCACTAGGAAAGCCGTCGGCACCATTAGCACCTTCTCCATTCATGATCAGTTATTGACAGGTTCAGCCTTGTGTAGACCCAGTACAGGAAAACAGACTATTGAGATTTCACACACACACACACACACACACACACACACACACACACACATACACACTTGGAAAAGGACCTTTAAGAAAGGAAGAAGAGTTTCTAGGCATGAGCTGGAGATAAGAGTGAGAAAGGATGAGAACACTCAGATTGCTTTATGCACATATATACAGTTTTCAAAGAACAACTTTGATCATTCATAAAACAAAAGATAATTGGCAATGTTGTGAACACAGACGTCCTTGCACTCAAAGCAAAGCACTAGGAAAATTGGTTATGTTACATACGTAAAGTTGTCTCTTCAGAAGAAAAGATGTACATCTTGTTTTCTGCCCAGAAGGCTGGGAATATAGAAGGTTAATAACCTAGACCTCTGTTTTATCTGTAGGTTCAGGCCAACCTGGCTCTCTTCACACTTCCCCTAAACAGGACCAGAGACGGTTAGTAGCTTATGTGACTTCTGTGCCATCTGTATTTCTGGGACCAAGCCAGATCCTCCCCTAGGCCTTTAAAGTAACACATGTGCCCTATCTATAGAACCCATCTTCATGGAAGAAGTGATATTTACATTGGAAAGTGTATCTGTGTAATTTTGCCTTATTGTGCACATGAGATTATGTTATACTAGGAAATGTTTGTTTTGTTTTCCAAATTGCACTATACTTAAATATGCCCACAATAAACTTCCCATTGTCAGAGCCTAGAAGCTTTAACCAACACAGAGTACTGACTGGCATTGTAAAAGATTTCCTTCTTTCCTCGGGTGGATCATTACTCTGCCTGCTCTGGTGTTGCCAGAAACCCTTACCCTCACATGTCATAATCACTAGAAACTTTGTTGCTCTATAATTTTCTGTATGTAAATTTGGAAGAAAAAGAGAGAAATACTAGTGAATGGCACACTGTGAGGAATATTCAGAATCAAATAGTGTGTGTTTTAGTCACTGTTCGGTTGCAGTGAAGAGGCACAATGACCTGAACTTGGGGCTTGCTTAAATTTCAGGGCTTTGTCCATTGTCATCATTGTATGGATCATACAGTGCTGCAGAATGAATTGGGAGCTACATCCTGATGCAGAAGCAGAGAGAGAAGGAGATCACTGGGCCTGGCAATGACTTTTGAAACCTCCACACCCACCCCTTAGACACACACTTCTTCCAACACGGTTATACCTCCTAGTTCTATGAAAGAGTTCCACTCCCTGGTGACTAAGCACTTATTAGTCTCTCTTGTCTGGTGAATCAGGTAAGTAGGCAAAAACTAAAAGTTTATTCTTTCATAGGCTTTTATGTGTGCCAGAAGGTCTGTCTCAGATTTAGGGTTGGTTTTCCTACTTCAGATAATCCAACCAAGAAAATCCCTTAGAGACATGTGCACCTGATACATAGAGAACCCTAAAATAAAGAATTTAAGAAAGATTTAAAATAATTAAGCAGGTGTAATTGAAAGAAAAATGATTTTTAATGTTCTTACTAAACACTAAAAATTCTGTTTGTAAGATTTAGAGCTGTTATGTATTCTATGATCATTCAAAACTTTGTTTCTTTTTCTACTTTTTCTGAAAATCATTAAGAATCAGTAAAAGCAGTTTTAACATATCATCAAAAATTCAGTGATGACAAAGGATTCTTCTAGCATGTTAATGGTATATGGATGTGGGTAATTTGGGAGGTGATTGCTATTAAGTCAGTTTGTGAGGAGGAAGTCCTGTAGTGACCTGGTCACTTTTTAAAATAAGAGGGGTCCCAGATGTCCTCTTTGCTCCAATTCACCATGCAGCATCCTTTGTTGTGTTATGATAGCTAAAGCATGGCCTCATTGTAAGCATAATATTTGTATAACACATAAAGATTATTCTTGTATTATTCAACTGCTGATTTCTCATGGCATTATCATACATAGTCCAACTATTCCCTGTTTCTAATTTGTGTAAACATTGTTCTCCATTTATTCTCTAACTTGTCGATAGCAGCTAATCAGCCAATGACTGGTCAGAAGAGAGACTAGGGTTGGGCTTTCACCAGTCAAGTGAAGAGAAAGAAGGGAAATAGGAGATTTACCATGAGGAGAGACTCCCACAGATATCATGGGAACACACCTGATGCCCCGAGAGCCAAACCGGTACTAAAATGCAAGTATCTTGGGATTTCGACTGTGCAGTAGCCAGATTTCCTTAGAGGATTAGAAAAGATCAATGACTGCTCAATTACTACGATATAAAGCTAATTAAATAGATCATATAATCTCAGTCTTATTTATTGTTGAAGTCAAGATAAATACTACTAACCACTTAAAAATGCACTTATACCTTATCAGATGGCAATGGTTTTCCCTTTGACTCACAGCCTCCAGAGTGTGAGCTAATTAAGTCTGCTGCTTACATCATCTAACCTCTTTTATTATTATGACAGTAATAACTGGATAAATAAAACTGCCATATTTAATGCTAGTAATACTTTTTTGGAACATATAACTTATTCTGGACAGAATATGTGTAATTGTTTAGATATCAAATCTAAAATTTAGGTATCAAAACTTATAAGAACATTGATTTGTAGAAAATTACACAGAACTGTCGGTCATTTTTAAGGTTTTAAAGGGCTAAGAAAAGCACTTATACCGTATCTTTGTTTTAGAATAAATGTTTTTCTCAGGCGCTATGATGTTAGGCTGCAGATACTCAAGTGTCTGAGATGAGAAAAACCTGAAGTTCAAAATTCATGATTGCAATAGACAATAAAATTATATACTAAATCAAAACAAAATATTTGTAACTCTGAACTTGATTCTCAATGTTTTGAAAATTCAGTATACCTAAAAATATAGATATACAAGTAGAGAATAATCACTCTGTCAGAGAATTCTCCAGTTGATATCAGATCAAATCAAATCCCTTTTCTTTCTTTAAGCTTGAAGTTCTCAAGAATAACTGGAATATTCAATGTCCCTGAAATAGCTTAGGCTTTGCTCCTCCAGTCCTAGAGCATGGGATGTCTAGAAAAGAGATGAAATGTTCTGGAGAGATGAGTCTTTTTTCCTCTTCGCCATTGAAATCATACATTCTTCAAACCCTTGTCCAAAATCCCACTGGACTCTCAAGTCTCCAACCCAAGGCTGGCTGCCTTTTGGATCTCTCATCTGTAAGGGACAGATTGGCAAGAAAGACCCCATCTGTTCAGGTCAGGTTTCTTGACCATGACTAATTGCCTTGCCAGGGATCCTTGAGCACCTATACTTTGTTCTGTCTATCTGTAATTAATTTGTTTCTCATATTTTTTTTTCATGTGTGTTGTGCCATACTAGACCCAGGCAATTTGGTAAGCAGTACTTACTGGTAGTTAAAGATGTAGTACATATATAATGATGACATATTCTAGTGGTTGGTATAATGAAGACCATTACCCTTTTCAAAGAGAGATTTTTTTTGGTATTGATAATTTATAAACCTGTCATGAAGTTAATTTAAAAGGACCCAAAAACTTTATACCAACACACTCTTCTAGTCCTACCACTTAAACTCTTTCCTGTCTAAGGAATGTAAGCAGTGGTAGTCAGCATGTGTATCATGCACAAGATGCTCAATTCAATCCTTACAACAGGAAATAAAAGTCATAATATTATTGTTCAAGAAGGCTTCTGCAGCTTCTTAGTCTAAGATATTTTGCTAGATGTTGTTGTATTACCTGAAACTGGTTTGCATTGTTCTGTGCAATAACTTTATTTACTATCAAGGTAAAGCACCCATAACTTGACTTCTGGAGATGGTGTCCCACTAATATGTCTGTCATTAGTACTATGGATTTGTTAAGTAAATAAGTACACTCATTTTCACAATAGAATTTGGAGAAAATGGAGCTGCCTCTTTGTAGGACTGTGAGATATGTGTTTTTTTCCTTCGTCGTGTTTCTGTGTGTCATAACTTATCTAATTTATCAAGCAAAGTTAATCCTGGAATTAAGAAGTAATTTTTACCATGTGGACCATATCACAAAGCATAATTTCAGAAAGAGACTTTTTCTATTTATTTTAAACTATTTAGAGTACTATATACATTTCCTCTATGCCACAATGAATATTTCATTTTAAGTAATATTCTAAAACATATCTGAATATATATGTGCAGTAAAAAAACACATATATGAGTATGTGTATTTTATGTTAATTAATACATATGAGAGAGCACACATAGAAAATAAGAAATATTTATTAAGTATAAAGGTATAAATATAATGTACAGTTCCTGATTTAAAACAGAATCCCAAAGCAAATCTGTAACCAACTTGTTATCAAATAGGTTTACCAAAGAGCTGAGAAGAAAACCAAGTATGGAACACTTTGATTCTAAAGAACAAACTGCTGTGTTCAGAGTAGTTTTCTATTCTTTGTTAAAGAAAAAAAAAAAAGCTTTTATAAAAAGCCAGGAATCAAAGATGAAATTTGTTTGATTCTATTTAAATAGTTGTCCTGTGGGGAGAAAAGCCTTCTTCACACCCAGAGACTCAGAAATCTCACAACCTCACAAACCTCTTCGAGGTCCCTGGGGAGATGCAAGGCCTAGAAAGGCTAACGTCCAGGCTTTCTTAAATGGAAGAACAGTTCTCCTCTACATTACCCTTTTAAAGCTTGCTCCCATTTTTCTCCTCTGCTTCCATAATTTTGTAATCCACAGAGGTCATTTGCTCAAGTGTAAAGCACTCTGCCCTAGCCATCACAAGAATGGGAGGCTATCAAAGTATTCTCTAGCTTTTATGGTTATTAATATTTTAATAGTTCTTTTATATTGTTGTATTAGTATATATACCATAACTTATGTATGTGGATGTTATCTTATACTTTTACATTAATTTTTTATATTTTAATTTAAATACATAGATCTAAGGAATGGAGATGTAGTCAGTTGGCAGAAACCTTACCGTGGATTCCATTCTTGGTACCGCATGAAACATGGCTATATTCCTGGAACGCAAATAGTACAGGAATGATAACCGGAAGTTCAATGCTATTTCCCAGGAACAGATGTGAGACAAACTGTCTCAAAAAATTCTTCTGAATTTCAAGATTGTTTCTAGACAAGTTTTCATTTTAGTTACAGCTCCTTGGTCCTTTCTGCCTGAAAGACTTTACGGAAATGATCACTAATTCTTATTCCCAAATCAGAGCGTGGTCTTTCATGTCCTCTTTCATTAGGCCAATTCACAGGACAGTATTTCTACTAGCTGTACAATAGCAAACTAGCTATTAATTAATCAAGATCTCAGTTGGAAAGGTTGCATTGAATAATTGTATCTCATTCTGAGTCATATGTGTAAAATAGAGCAATGTATAAATTCCTTTATGTCACCGTGATTATCCTACAATATTCAGTCACAACCATACTAGATGTCATAAGGCTCCTTACTTTCAGTGTTGCTTAATTTTGATATGTATATGTGTAAATATGTTTGCATATATACATAAATATATTTACACCTATATTGCTGCCATTTCAAATGCTTTGAAAACCATACCATACCTTGTACCTACTTCCAGATGTGAAAACTATAATGGTCAGATTAAAATATCACAACTCTGAAAGGTTAAAATAGAGATTAAATTAATATTTTTAAAAATGTAAAACAAAATAAGACAGAATAATAAAGTGATAATTCTTATTGGCAAATTACTACTAATAATCTGGTCAATACTCTCTCACATATAGCTAGAAATATAAATTGCTGCATGTATTTTGATGTGATAATTCCATTTTAGTAATTCTAAAGAGGAAATCTAATTTCTTTTTAATTAAAATCTTTAGAATTACTAAAAAGGAATTATTGCATCAGCTGTTATTTTTTCATTTTAAACTTTGTGTGTTTGACAATAGATCAATATAGTACATGTAAACTTGTCTGACTTATAAGCATTAGGTCTAACCTTCTAGCAATCTCTGTAAAACCACCTTTATTTCCTTTTAGTATTTGGAAACATGAGAAGTACACTCACATCAGTAAAATTAATAAATTCTTTGGTGATGAAACATGTTGTAGCTTATTCTTCTTAAACATATTTACTATAACAGTAAGACATGATTCTTTCCCCTGCAGAAATTGATAGAACTTTGTGAAAATCAAGGCAATACAAAAAAAAAAAAAAAAAAAAAAAGCTTCCAACTTTCAAAACTACAGTTCACACAGTTTTCTCTTGCTTAAATTATCTCATCTCCTTAACCCAGGAATCAGTATTCCTCCTCTATTCTTTAGCTAATGCTAAGTTCATGAATTACTTTAAATTCTTTTTCAAAATCCCCAGGGAGCTTTTACAGCCTTAATGGTATTTATCAGAAGATAAGAAGACATAGAAATTAAAAGCAAATTTCCGGGATAAAAGGGAGGAATCCATGGGTCCCTGATTTGCGAACAGAGCACTAACTCCTGTTATATTGTAGAGTTAGTTTTTCACTGATGTCTGTAAAGTGAACAGTCACAAATTCTGAGAGATTGTCTCCCTCTGGAGTAAGCCAAAATAAAGTAAATATAGTCAGTAAAATAAAAATCAAAGTCCGTCTCCAGAGCCAAGGCTAGGAGACTTTTCTTATTGTCTATCATAAAACATCAAGTCTCACAGGCTCAGATCTTCTACTTTGTGACACAGACCCCTGTATATGTGGCATCAAACTGGGTCATTCTATGTTGTCCCTGTGGGACTTCCGGGCAAAGAAACACACAGAAACATAAAGCCTGCTGTTTACTGTGCAATAAATAATAAAACCCTTTTCTTTTTCTGACCCAGGAGGTTTGTGTTTCATCCATGAAACTGTGACATATAAAAATTGTTTTGAAACGACAAAATAATCATTTTCAGTTGCTGACAAACACAAATAATGATAAAAAAAAACAATTAATTCTTCAAAATCTTAATAAAAATTTGAAAAATATGGAGTTTGCAAAACTTATCTTCAATAGCACTTTGCAAAGACTAAATGAGGTTATAAATGATGTAAGCCAATGTCGTGTGTATTAGTACCGTTAGTAACATTACTAACTGTGAGTAACAGTACTAACAGTTGATGTGTATAAGCTACCTTGGGCCAATACTGCTTTAATATAGCTAAGGTTCCGTAAGTGACAATTTACTTTTGGATCAAATCAAAGATGGTACTCTTCTTCCTATCTATGGATTTTGCTCCTAGAACACTGTTAAATTCTTCCACGCCTTTCTATTATTATTTTACTCACAGTGACTCAGATTCTCTTACTTACTTTCCCAGTTTTTAGTAAATATTTAATTGACAAATCAAGAGTGATTATTTGTATACCATATGGCACTGAATGAAGCAAATATGGGATTATTCACACCCATATGATTTCCCATAAATCAATTTAACAATTTCTTTTTAAAAAAAATCAAAGCAAAGCAAATATTTATTCACTCTTGAAAGAATAAAGTGCACCTTGAACTTCAGATACATATTCAATAATTTCTTTGGAATTATAATGTCCTCATGCCTTCCAAGCATGTAGGCTCATGGCAACGACATAAATATAAATTATCAAATATTTCTGGCATTTTTATTTTTGATTGGATAGCTTGAGGGTACCAATATCCTTCCCAGTTGTTTCTTGGAAGCTTTAGAATATCTGTGTTGTGAAGAGGACAATAGACAATGTCTGCACTGGTGTTCATTTCAATTGAAGGCCTGCTTTGCTGAATGTGACTGATGTCTCCCCTATGGCATTTCCTTCCTTAACACAAAGAGTAGTAATCTGTTACATAATTTATGAATAACTAGAAGAAAGAAACTCAAAGGCTCCAAGAAACTAAGTGATACTGAGATGAAAATATTGAACTATCTGACTTAATTTGTATGTATATAACATATGCATATACACATATACATATATATATATATATATATATATATATATATACACACACACACATATATGCCATACTATACTTCATAAATATGTAGCTAAGTGTCAAGGAGAGTTTTGAAAAAATTTAAGGAAATATAATAATGATAGTACAAGCACAATTTAAATTTTTTCTATAAATGCATTATTAAGATAATAAAAAATAATGACCAGTATTTTTTCAAATCAAAATTTTAAAACATTTTTATTAGGGGGATTTGGAGAGATTGTTTACTCATTAAAAGCACTTCCTGCTCTTGCAGAGAACCTTGATTTGGTTTCTATCACCCACACCACACTGTGGTTCACAGCCATGCTGGCTATAGTGAGCATATGATGTGCATGTGGTACACAAACATATATTCAGACAAAACACTTACACTAAAGAGTTAACAACTTATAAACAGAAAATTAAGAGAAAGATTTATTTGGGGGATAAAGAAATATCTCAGCAGTTGAGAGTATATAGTACTCATGGGGAGGGTCCAAGTTTGGTTCCCAGTATGTATGTCAAATGGCTTACAGCCTCCTGTGATTCCACCTCTAAGGGATCTAGTGTCATGTTCTGGACTTTTATAGACATCTTCACTCATATATCCACATATCCCAAAACAGACAGTTGTATATACACATAGTTAAAACTGAAAGAAATCTGTTTAAAATGTATTTTCTTAAGATTTCTATTTTAATAAGACTATCTTCCCTTTCAATTCCATATGTGCACATATGTGTATGGGAAGGTAGGTATGTGAGTGGAGGTGCACTTGGCAGTCACGGGCATTGGACCCCTCTGGAATGACATTACCAGTGGTTGTAAATGAGATATTTACAATTTTTTTATTGGCATATATTTATTGTAATGACTAACAAATTTTTTCTTGAGGACATTTAATTCAGGTATAAACCCCACAAAACAAACACACACACACAAACACACACACACACACAAACACACACACAAAGACACATACATACATATAGAAAGTAATCCAGTCATTAAACCCTTAGCCCACATTCTCAGAGTAGTGGGCAGCAAGTACTTCATCATGCCAAGATTGTGGAGTTATGTTTTAGTGGTTAAGAGCACATAATGCTCTTTGAGAGGTCCCCGGATTGTTTTGAAGAATATTTTTGTTGATCTTTGAATTCCATCTTGAAATTGCATCTTTTAACATTCTGGGAGTGTCCTTCAGTGCTTTTTATTTATTAGCTTCATATTTCATTCTTATTGCAGTACTTCTTACATAAAGGCATGGGAGTTATTCCCAAGGGCTTTTAGGACCTTCTTTGTTCTTTATTCCCTTACTCCTGCGGCCTACTATGTAATCAGTTTGTATAAAGACATTTGTTTTTCTACTCTTTTCTTGCTACTTTTGAAAGACTTTTGTTTTTATTTTACATTACTTTAGCCCTTTCTCCTCATTTCTTCTCAACTTGATGAATCTTATTAAAACATGGCACAATTTGTTACTTATGTTTTTGATATAATTTTTCAATATATTTTCCCTTTAAGTTTCATGTGATATTCTCTTTAATTAGTGCATAATAATAGTTTTTGGTCCATGACCAAATGAACAACTATTAAGGTCCTTAACTGAGTTCTTAATGGGGTTTTTCAGTTTTCACTTTTAGAATGTACATTTAATTAAACAGTCAAATTCTCAGTTCCTTGATTAGAGAATCTTAGTCCTGTATGATCTTAAACGTATTAATCAGTTACCTTAAGTTTAATGTGTGATGGTTCCAGAGAAGTAGTTTGCCATCCTTTCCCCATTATGTTTACTGTTATTTCTTCTCAACCCTATGTTGAGCATTATTTTTCTCCCAATTAGAAAATGCCATTCTAGAGAGCAAAGGGAAACTCATAAAACTCAGGAGATAAACAGAGCTTACATATAGGAATTTCTTGAAGTTTGTAGGAGTCACAAGATTCTTGTCAATGCTATCCTGGCAGTTAAAATTCCTAGGTGGGGTGAGGTGGGGGCAGGATGGGGGCTTGACAGCCATAAGACAGCTTTCACTTTAAAGAGGAATGGGGGAAAAGACTTAAGGGAAGACCTGGGAGGAGAGGAGGGCTGGTATTGGGTTGTAAACTGAATAACTAAATAAATTTAATTTTAAAAAGTTCCTGGAGTGATGAGATTGATTAGCTGAGGTACTTGCAAGGTGTGTAGCGATCTCTTGGGTGCAGTTCTTGGGAGTCAGTCATACTTCAGAAACTACCACCTCAGCTATGTTCCTATGAACAATCCCAACCAATTCACTGGTTCACTAAGCTAGACTTTGATAGGCCTATTTCTTGGCCTATCATTGATTCTTTCTGTGTAGTGAATGGACATTTGTTTATAACTCCACAGGCAAAATTACAGGATATTTGTATAGATTGCAGAGAATTAGACCAGAGAAATGCATGGTCTTGCATATGTTTAGTTGGCTATTGTTCTCATAGTAGATTTTTTTTCCTCTCCTAAGGGCAATCACATTGATTTAAAATAATACTAGTCCAGCTAGTTTTGAGTAAAAGCAAAAACTCAAGAGTAAGAGTAAGAATTTGTCTACATCCAGTTTCCTTTTTTATTACATGTTTTTCTTATAGGAAATTGCATGTTTAGTCAGTACTGACATATTTCTGTATTCTCTTACATCTGGGATGTACCCTTCAGGGTTTTTAATTAAAAGCTTGGACTACTTTCCACCTCCCTCTTTCTTCGCCAAATCTCATAATTTTAATTTAATTCTTTCAGTTTCACCCAAGTGTCCAGAACCTTTATTTGTCTCCTTAGTGACTAGCAGAAGTATGAAATTTGCAAGTGAACCAAGAAGTGGGTTACAGGAGCGATAACTACAAAGGATTGTGGATTTGTGCTATTTTATTTTGTTCTTGAAGCTTGATGGCATGTATTAAATTTTCATATCTGTAACACTTTCTAGTAGATATTTTATATAATTTGTTGATATTTTTACTTGTTTTTCCTTTCAGAATTTGTGTTAACTAAAAGTGAATTTTCCTTTATTTCAATTTTCCTCTTTAGTATTATTTGAAACAATTCATAACATATTCATTATAGACAGTACTGTTTTATATAAGTCTATTTTCATACAAGAGTACATTGTATGCTGAGCATTATTGCCACCCAAAGTTCTAGTCATCCATTTCTGACTATCTTCTCCCATTTATCTGGTTTATATCCCTAGATAGATCTAATCCATGACACATGTGTGAGTATATGACATAGATATTCATATGTGTATATCTGTTTTGTGGATGGCTATGCATATGTGTAAGCTACAGGTAAGCATCTTTTATTGCTCACCTTTTAAAAAGTTTTATTTTTTTTATTCTTTCCTTCTCTCCTTCCATATCTATCTCTTTTTTTGACATTGTTTCTCCTAAATTCATCAATTCTGCAAGGCTGTGTGAAAAAAATAAACTCCAGGGACTTCTCTGTCTCCTCTGCCACCCTGATGCTGACCACTCAGGTTGCAGAAATGTACCATTTTGTCTGGCTTTTGCTTGAGGGCTAAAGAATTGACTGTGGACCATATGTTTCTGTATCAGAATTATCAACCGAGCCTTTCTCTACATTCTATACATATAGAATTATTTTCTCTCTACTTAAAATCTTAAGTGGTGGGTTGCTTTTTTGCTTACTTGACTCAATGGGAAAGATGGAACCTATATTGAAAAAAAATGCCTCTAATTGGTTGGCCTCTAGACAAGTCTATCTGAATTTTTTCAATTAATTATTAATGTGGGAGGGCCTAGCCATTTGTGGGTGGTCCTATCTATGGACAGATTGTCCTGATTTGTGTAAGAAATAAAACTGAACAAGCAATGAAGAGCAAGTCAGTAATCCAGTAATCCACATTCTAATATGGTTTCTGCTCCAGATTCCTCCATGGATTACTTTTGTTGTGGACTGTAATCCAAAAAGTAGAAGCCAAAATCTCTTTCTCCTCATGTTGTTTTTCATCAAGATGTTTACTAAGGTGATACAAAAGCAAACTACAATATCTTGGAACCACAAAAAGAGAAAAGATGATTTTTCTTCTTTTCTTCTTTCCTTTTAATTGGATATTTTATTTATTTACATCTCAAATGTCATCCCCTTTCCTGGTTTCCTTTCTGTAAATCCCCTATCCTATCCCCTTTACTCTGCTTCTATAAGGGTGTTCCTTCACCCACCTACCCACTCTCGCCTCATGGCCCTAGCATTCCTCTACACTGAGGCATCTCCAAGAGCATGCCCCCACTCCCACCCCCACCCCATCAGACCTCTCCACTCCCTGAAGCCCTAAGTCTCTTGAGGATTAGGTACATCTTCTCTGTATGAGTCCAAACCTGGCAGTCCTCTGTTGTATGCATGTTGGGGGCCTCATTTCAGCTGGTGTATGCTGCCTGTTGGTGGCCCAGTGTCTGTGAGATCCCAGGAGTCCAGATTAGTTGAGACTGTTGGTCTTCCTATAGGCTTGCCCTCCTTCTCAGCTTTCTCCAGCTTTCCCCTAATTCAACTACAAAGCTTACCAGCTTCTGTCCATTGGTTGGGTGAAAATAACTTCATCTGACTCTTTAAGCTGCTTGTTGGGCCTTTCAGAGGGTAGTCATGATAGGCTCCTGTTTGCAAGCACACCATAGCATCAGTAATAGTGTCAGGCATTGGGGACTCAGCCTGAGCTGGCTCCCAATTTGGACCTGTCACTGGACCTCTTTTTCCTCAGGTTCTAGTTTTGTTCCTGCAGTTCTTTCAGACAGGAACAATACTGGGTCAGAGTTTTTGACTATAAGGTTGATTTGCCAACTGGTGGCATTAGTTCCTCAGCAACTGGAATCTGGCTTAGAGAATATTTATCTCTGCATATATCTTGAAGTACTTTCCTTGCTTTCAGAGTTCTACTTGATTTCAAGTTGTGCTACAAAGATATAGTATCAAAGACAGCATGCTACTTACACAAAACAGACATTTAGATTTAAAAAATAGAAATATACATCACAAATATAAATCTAAACTACTATAGTTACCTTAAAAGAATAAAGTAGCTAAAAATAATATCAGAGAAATACTTCACAACCAATGTTGCCAGAGAATCTCTATAGACATGTGTAAAAAGTTAAAACTGGACTTCTATAATATGTTCTGCATTAAAACTAGCTCCAGAGAAGTAAAATTAACATCAAATTGTTTCTCAAGTTTAATCAAATATAGTTGATTACATATAATTTTGAAATTTAGGAAAATATATGAAACTTAATAAAACTAAGAATATATATAGACTGTTTTCTACATTTTAGAAAGAGTTTGGCTTGATCTATAGTGAGACTAATTAGCTAATCCATCTACCATAATCTGTGAATTTGAAGTTAAGACACTAAATTCTATATAGGGAGCTGGTTTTAAAGGATATTTTTCTTAATATTTTAATGATTATTTTAACTTATGCTTATCTTCTTTCCTAATTTATACATGTCTTACATATCTTATCAATCATCTCATTTAAATTTAGAAAGATAAGTAGTAATTTGTTATTACTTTTTTTCTGTATCTTTCTACTTTTAGTTATTTATTCTATTTAAATAATTTTTCTTTTGAATACCAAATTCCCCCATGTATAATTTTGTTTTCCATATCAAAGCATAATTTCTGTGTCCTTTTAGAAATTGACATAATCTCATTCATTCCCTAGCAAATGGCTTTTTTTATTATTCTGAATAAATTTTTCAATTTTCAACTAACATAAGGCCCCAAGAAACATCATAAAATATTTATCTTAATATATTACTCAAAACTGTTTCAGAGAAAATAATTTAGATTAGAAAATATATATACATTAGCCTCAAAACCCTAAAGGCTAAGGAAGAAATTATGTTTAAAAGATAATTAAATATGTCTAACAGTTTTACCATATATCAGGAAATTTGGAAACTTACTGAATGACTCCTGTCCATGAAAGCTGTAGAATAATATTATGGAGACACAACTCAGGAACTGTAGTCTGGATTTGTGTTAAAATTGAGGTTTAGAATGGAGAAAGCAAAGGGAAATGTTTTCTGAAAGTTTCAAGGGTTTTCTACATGTTTTCAAGTAAGAGTCTCAATCATGTAGCTTTTTTAAATAGTCATTTAAACACAAAAATGATCCTCTGGAAAATAAACATATGTTCTTAGTCATACTTTATTTTTGGTCAGCCAAATGTTGCAGAATATTGTCATATAAATTTCAGATGTTTTCCACTGAGTTGAATCAATTTTAAAAACTAGAAAATTTGATAAAATCTGGTATTCAGGGAAATTTAGAGTTCAAATGTGGTGAATCATAGTTGAAATTAAAAGCCATGGTATCACTTATGTTTAAGTTCTTACCATGACCAAATGCAATTTAGAGAAAATAGGTTTATTCTGGCTTACAGTTCAGGAAAGATAGACTGTTTCATGGTAGAGAAGGCATGGCAACAGGCAGAGAAAGCACTGTTGGCAGAAGCAGGAAGCTGGCTGAGCATTGCAGAAAAAGTGGACTGTACGAACAATGAGACAAGGGTGGAAGCTCCAAAACCTAGCGACTTCATCCTCCCGGAGACTCCATCACCATCAGACCTCATTACTACCCAGACAGTGTCATCAACTGCGAATCAGATGTTCAAACATACATGATGACTATGGAAACACTGCTCATCCAAAACACTATAATTTTGGAGGCTGAGGTTTATGAAACTAGGCTTCAAGAAATGCAATCCCCAAATCCTACACTAACAAACCAAATGTAGAGAACTTATCTAAAGTGTGAATTTATCATTGAATTATTACAGCACTGGATTTTTGAGGGACACGGGAGTAAGAGAAGATTTAATGTCCTTGAACATCCAATTTAACACCAGTCATCAGAGATTAATAGTGATCAGAGGATCTGTGAACTGTTACACATACACCCAGGTAGTTGTAATACTTATTTAAGTCATGCAGTGAAGTAAATTATATCATATCTTTGATAGAGATTAAGTAAGATTGTTAAGACTTTTATAACCTTAAGAAAATTTAAAGTTTAATACAGTCTTTTAATTTGCTAGATGAGAGAAAAAAACAAAGCCAAGATATATTAATGACAAGTTGTTGTGTTAACTATGTAATTCAAATGAGAAAATTAACACTTTGTCCATAGATAGTGACCCTGTGATGAGGATATGGACATGGGATGAAGAAGAACAACAACAACAAAAAGCAACAAACCAAACAAACAACTAAAACCCCACAACTTTCAAGAGAAATTGTTGAATTTCTCGTAGCTTTGGTTACAAATTTGTAAAATCAGAATTGGACAGAACAAAAGTAACATGTTATCTATAATTTCTTCACATTTTAAATTTTTTATTGTATTTGGACTGTAACCTTAAATTTAGATATATCTAGTTCAATCATGTTTCTTAAAATTTGTATAATTTACCTATTGTGTTAATAAATTTGACTTGAAATTTGTATAGACTACAGGGTAAGTTTAGCAGCTTATTTTATAGTTTATATTACTGATAATAGTAATAAAGTAGTTCATATATTTTTGTGATTCTCTATATATATATATGTCAAAAAATACAATTAAATTAAATTTCAGAGATTTCTAATTATAACCCCTGAATCACTCCAAAAATTCTACTGAGATTATAAATTACATGAAATAAATTTGATATTAGAGTAACAATTGAAATTTCACATATCACTTGCCACACTAGATCCATGCTATAAGGATTTAACTTTTATATAACCTTTTCTGTACTGATTTTTAGTTTCATTGAAAAATCTCATCACAGCCAAGCTTTTGGGTCTCCTCTGAGTAATAATCTTGTTTATTTTATGATCATAACATACCTAAAAACCAGTAAAATACATGATTTTACCTGGAAACTACCAATTTCTCAGTGATCAGGTATTGGGGGGAAAGGAGTGAGGTCCTGGGGGCCAGAAGAATGAATGGAAACAGACAACTTCTAGAGGTGGGAGGTAGGGGGACCCTCTAGAATATACCAGAAACCTGGGAGGTGAGGGACTATTAGGACTCAAAGGGAGGAACCTTATATGAAATGCCCAACAGTGAAGAGAGGGTACTTATAGAGTCCACTGCCACATCAACTGGAGGAAGGGAGTTGCCATCCCACAGTCAAAAACTCTAACCCAGAATTGTTTCTGTCTAAAAGAACTGCAGGGACACAAATGGAGAAGAGACTGAGGGAAAGGAGATCCAGTGGCCAGTCCAACTTGGGATCTAGCTCAAGGGGAGGCTCCAAGGCCTGACACTATTACTTACAGACTGGAGCCTAGCCCTCTGAGAGGCTTAACAAGCAGCTGCCCAACCAATGGACTGAAGTCGGGAACCACTGTGACTGAATTAGGGAAAGGCTGGAAAAAGTTGAGAAGGAGGACAACCCCATATGAAGACCAGCAGTCTCAACTAACCTGGACCCACAAGTTCTCTCAGACACTAAGCCACCAGCCAGACCACACATAGGAGCTTCTCTGAGGCCTCTGACACATATACAGCAAAGGACAGCCTGTCTGGCCTCAGTGAAAGAAGACACACCTAACCCTAGAGAGACTTGAGACCCCAGGGAATGGGGAGGTATGGTGGGTTGTGAGGGTGTGTAGGCACATCCTCTTGGAGACAGGGAAGTAGGAATGGGATGAGGACCTATCAGAGGGCAGACCAGGATGAGGATAACTACTAGACTGTAAAAAAAAAAAAAAAAGATTAAATATAATTTTTTTTAAAAAAAGTTTTTATTGAAATCCTAACAGGGCTTCCCACAAGTAAGATGAAGATTTCCCCATAGGTGGATATATTATGATTTGGTTGTGTGTGGATGTTTGAACAAGTTATGAGACTTTTTTTCTTGTAAAACAAAACACCACCACCACCATCATCACCACTACCACCACTACTACCTCCACCTCCACCTCCACCTCCACCTCCACCTCCACCTCCACCTCCACCTCCACCTC